>JAZKJV010010077.1:0-40810 GCA_037367405.1 Ottelia alismoides | reverse complement strand
ACGCCCGGGTCCCATCGCTGGTTGATAGCGAAGGTTATTTGTGGGATGGCACTGACCAAGTAAGGGAACATGTGAAGGCCGAGGAGGTTCGCATCGAGCTCAAAGCCCAGATTGATCGGGCGATTGAGTTTGGAGTACCGCTTTCGCACTTGGATACGCACATGGGCTCGGTGATGACGCGGCCCGACTTGGTCGAGGTCTATGTCAAGTTAGGCTTGGAGTACAAATTGCCGGTGCTGTTCTTTAACAGAATCGGACCCGAAGTGGCGGCCGAGTATCCTGCTATCGCCGCCAGGCAGGACTGGGCTGCCACCCAGTTACGCTCCGCCGGCTTGCCCATGCTGGATAATTTGATGCAGTTCTACGGCGGAGAGATACCGGCCAAACGGTTGGAAACATATCAACAAGCCATCGGTAGGATTACCCCAGGCGTCACTGCTTTACTCATTCACTGTGGCATAGACAACGAAGAGCTGAAAGGCATCACCAGCAGTTCGGCTCGTCGCGATCAGGATTATCGCATCTTCACCGATCCCCGAACTCGCAAACTGCTCGAGGACAACAACATCCAGCTCACCAGCTGGAAGCAGCTGCGATCAGACGCAGCCAAATAAACCCTTGCTAAAAAACGGCTGTTTTGTTTAACCCGCGCCGAAGGCAAGAACCCGCTAATAAGCCATGCGTTCACCTAACTGTCGTTTGGTAAACCGCTTTTTGTTGGCGGCCCTGACAGAAGATTGGAAGACAAAAAAGTCAGGTGAACATATAGCTTGCTAGCGGGTTCGGCCTTGCCTTCGGGGCGGGTTAACCAAAACAGCCGGGCAGCCGCAAATCAGGGACAGAAATTCTGTGAAAACGTGTGGATTGTTCGGGTGTTGCGGACAATCGTTCCAGAGTTTTTGTTCTGAATGATCTCTTTTCCTCAAGTCGACTATTGAGCTCGCGCGGCGGATGGCTAAAGTCGTACGTGTGAGCGTGACAGTGAGTCAGCGGCAACCGGGATGTGGTTGCTCCAGGCAGATCGCAATGATGAGCGAATCGGTTTCGCCCCGAATACGGATGAGTGGTCAATCAGGTAAAGTCATGAGCAAATTTCCCTTTCCTGCGGCTGAAGAAGAGATCGAGTTGCTACTGCGAAATGCGCGGTTGCGCGACGAGCTGGAACCGTATGTCGACGAGTCGGTCGACATCGTTGGTTCGCGTTGCATGACCTTGGCTGAGGAGAATGAATTTCTGGAATCGATGCTGGCCTGGGAACGGGCGCCAGCCTTGCCGATAAGCCGTTGGTTTGAACCGCAATTAACCCTTCCACCTCCTGACAAACTGGACGATGACGTGATCAGCACATTGCTCTACGACACAATCGATCGTTTGTTCTCGCGACGTATCGTGCTGCAGGATACCGACCACTTGTCGGATCGTCAGCTGTATACATTGATCTATCGCGACATATTGCCAAGCTGGGAAAAGAAGGTGGACCTGCCCGGCAATCGCCTGTCGTGGCGCTGTGTGGATGATAGCGATGCTGAAACATGGTTGCGTTATTACGCAACCGAAGAAGAACGCTTGCAATGGCTCGAGACTAACGAAGGTCCATTGCCCGAAGCGGAAGAGTTACCATATCCTCGACGATTGCCTGGCGCGGAGTAGCGCTTGTGTTCCCACCTGCTGCCGCCCCTGTATTTGTTAGCGATATTGCCGCGATCATGGAACAGATCGCGCCGTTATCGCTCAGTGAATCGTGGGACAACACGGGACTACTGCTAGGCGATCTGGCTGCGCCGGTCGAGCGTTTGATGACTTGTCTGACGCTCACCGGCGACAGCGTGTCGGAAGCCATCTCACGCGGCGCGCAGCTCGTGATCAGTCATCATCCGCTGCCGTTCAAGCCGCTGAATAAAATCACCACCGGTTCACAAACTGGTTCTCTCTTGTGGCAACTGGCCAGTCATGGCATTAGCATCTATTGCCCGCACACCGCCTGGGACTCGGCGCCCGACGGCATCAATGCACAGCTCGCGCGCAAGTTATCGCTCGAAGAAATCGAGCCACTCGTTCCGTCATCAGCTGATCCGAGTTTAGGTGCTGGCCGTTGTGGACGCTTGCATCGCCCGGCCGACCTGGCCAAGATCGTCAGCAAACTGACTCAAACGGTCCCGCACTGCCGACCTCGGACTGTGCAAGTCGATCGCCCCATCGAAAAAGTGGCCTTCGGCTGCGGCAGTGGCGGTAGCTTCGTATCGGCAGCCGCCGCCAAACAATGCGATCTCCTCATCACCGGTGAAGCCACTTTTCACACGTGCCTGGAAGCCCAATCGCTAGGCATTGGCCTGCTCATGATCGGCCACTTCGCCAGCGAAAAATTCGCGATGACACAACTAGCATCTCGCTTGGCCGCCGCGTTTCCACAATTGAATGTTTGGAGCAGCGAGCAAGAATCCGATCCAGTAGTCTCTCTCTAAGCACCCGCCCGCCCGACCACCCGATAAATTACTTTACATATAAAGTATCTGCGCTCGGTATTCGGTGAACGCCCCCTCCTCCTCACCAGACAGCGTGCCAATCACGGTGGCTCAAGACTCCGTCTTGTAAAGTGCCAGCACTCGACCTGCCGCAGACAGGCCAACCACGGAGGCACGGAGGCACGGAGATGGAGATGGAGATGGAGATGGAGATGGAGATGGAGATGGAGATGGAGATGGGGATCGAGGCACGGATTGATTAAAAATCTGCAGATATGCTCCCGAATTGACGAGCGTCCATTTACCATGGTAAGGCGTTATCGGTTTCTCTTGATGATGTTTCACCACGCAGCGATGATCGCACACCATGAGTCAGCATGTCCCCGAGCTTGTAACTGAAACGGTTTCTCAGCCAGCGGTTCCCGCCTTGCCGGTCCCACAGCGATTAATGTCGATCGATGCCCTGCGTGGGTTCGATATGTTTTGGATCGTCGGCGGCGATGCCTTGATCCTCAGCTTGCTCGCGTTAGTGGATCGCCCTTGGGCTCAATCGCTCGCCCTGCAGTGGAAGCATGTCGAGTGGGAGGGTTTTCGCTTCTACGACCTCATATTTCCACTGTTCTTATTCCTGGTTGGTTGCGTGCTGCCTTACTCGCTGGAAAAGCATCGCGATAGACCGCTGGGCGCCTACATGCGCATCGCCAGGCGCGTGGCATTGTTGTTGGTGCTGGGCTTGATCGCCAATGGGATTCTCAAACTTCAATTTGAGAATTTGCGTTTGGCTGGTGTGTTGCAGCGGATTGGTATCTGTTATGGCATCGTAGCGCTGCTCTTCTTGCATCTTAACTTGCGCACACTGGTCGGCGTACTTGTTGGATCGCTATTGCTCTACTGGGGCATCCTGGCGTGGATACCAGCACCGGGCGGAATCGCTGGCGACCTTACGAAAGAAGGCAGCCTGGCGGGCTATATCGATCGCATGTACTTGCCTGGCCGACTGTATTATGGCAACGGTGATAACGAAGGCATTCTCTCGACGATTGGTGCCGTGTGCACGACATTGATGGGTGTGCTCGCGGGCAGTTGGCTTAAAGGTACGGCGCAGCCTTGGACAAAGGTCTCGGGCTTGCTCTTGGCCGGGTCGGCATGTTTGTTGTTGGGGCTCGTGTGGAGTAATGCACTGCCACTAAACAAGATCCTCTGGACCAGTTCTTTCGTGATGATCACTGGCGGTTGCAGTTTAATCTTGCTTGCCTGGTTCTATGCGATCATTGACGTAATGGAGTATCGTCGCTGGGCTTTCTTTTGGGTGGTGATTGGCATGAATGCGATCACCATTTATGTCGCACAGCGATTCATCAAGTTTGACGCGATGTCGGTTTTCTTTCTGGGCGGCGTCGCCAGTGCCCACAATACGATCCTGCCTGGTGCCGAGAAAGTCTGGCTCACCGCCGGCACACTGGCTGCGGAGTGGCTCTTTCTATGGTATTTGTATAAGCAACGATTGTTCCTGCGCGTGTAATCACCACCGCTCGGCTATTCAATTTCAGGTCCAATAATTTTCTGTCAGACCGACCTGGCATAAAATTCACGAGGAGTGGACACGCTGTGGGCGACAAGGGATTTCGCAATATCTGGCTTCGCGAGCGTTCACAGCGCTTTGCGGCGCTCACGGCGACGATCGTAATCTTCGTCAGCATTTTGCCCGTCTTGTTTCGTATCGGACCACCGGACCTCGGAACAGCTCTGCCGTTGGTTGTATACGCCGTCTTCTTGACGTTTCTTGGAGCCAGCTACTCATATCGTTTGTGTTGGGTCGTGATCATGGTCGTCGCGTTGCCCATCCTTAATCTTGACGGCGAAGCCGCTTGGGATGCCGTGCGCAACGCGCTATTCGTATCGGTGGGAGCCCTGGCTATCGCGTGGGCGCATCGCCAGCAACGCTTGCGATTGCAACAACGAGCGCGCGTTCGTCGCAAGCTGGTCGGACGGGTCAAGAGTCGTGCGCGCGAACTGCAGCAAACGGGCTCCGAGTTACGGCTGGCTGTCGAGCGATCGGAGACAGCGCATCGCACATTGCTCGAACACTTGCCGGTGCACGTCCTGCAGAAAGATCTCGACGGTCGTTTCATCTTCGTCAGTCAATCATTCGGCAAACTGCTGGGCCGCGACGTCGATGATATCCTCGGCAAGACCGACTACGATTTTTACGACATGGCCATAGCCGACAAGTTTCGCAAAGACGACTTGCGTGTCACGCGGCAAGGTTTGATCGTCGACGACGTGGAACGCACTCAGCAACCCGACGGGACCATTGCGTTTATGCAAGTCCGCAAAGCGCCGCTGCGCGATGTGAAGGGCGAGATCATGGGTGTGCAGGGCATCTTTTGGGATGTCACTGAGACGCTGAGCGGTCGCATGGAACTGCAACGTATCGAATCCTGGGCGCACGCACTTATACAAGCTGCACTGGACGCAGTGTTGATCGTCGATATCGATGGTCGCGTGTTGGAAGTCAACCCGGCTGTGGCTACGATTCTCGGGTACCAGCAACAGGGCGGCGAGCATCCGCCGCTGGGCGACATCATGCGTCCAGCCAATGCCGATTTAGCGACGACCGATTCGGGACCCATTCCGCTGCGCGAGCCTGAGGATGAACTCTTGCGAGCCGGCGATCCTGTACTGCTAAACCGTTTGCTCAAACGCGCTACTGGCCGGCGCATCGAAGTGCGTTTGAAGCGGCCGGATGACAGTTGGTTTGACGCAGAAATATCGGCCCATCCGCTGGTCGTCGAGAACTCGTCGGGTTGGGCTATCTTTATCCGCGACATTACGCGTCGCAAGCGATCGGTAGCGGAGCTCCAGTCGGCCAAGGAAGCGGCCGAGCGCGCTAACATGGCCAAGAGCGAATTCGTCGCGAACGTCAGCCACGAACTGCGCACGCCGCTGACCGGTATCGTCGGCTTGCACGAACTGCTGGATCGATCTTCGCTCGATGATCAGCAGCGGGAATATGTGACGCTCGCACGCACAAGCAGCGATAACCTGCTGGCGCTCATCGATGCACTGCTCGACTTCAGCAAGATTGAAGCGCATCGTTTACAACTGGAGCACGAGCCATATGACTTGATCGAGTGTATTGAGTCCTCGGCTAATTCTTTGGCCGCGCGCGCCCAACTGCGAGGACTGGAACTGGTGATTGATCTCGCGCCAGATCTTCCCAGCCAGGTGGTTGGTGATGGTAGTCGCTTGCGACAAATCTTGTTGAACTTGATCGGCAACGCGATCAAGTTTACCGAACGCGGCGATATCCGAGTGCGCGTGGCCAACGACATTGAGCATGGCGACATGCCCGCCGCGCGCAATCATCGGTGGGTGCGATTCGAAGTCATCGATGCGGGTATCGGTATGGCCGAGGAAACGCAAGCGGTCATCTTCGAAGCGTTTCGTCAGGCCGACAGCAGTACGACGCGGCGCTATGGCGGTACTGGGCTCGGTCTGGCGATCTGCAAAGAGCTGGTGCATTTGATGGGCGGCACAATCTCTGTGGCCAGTGCACCGCAGCAGGGCAGCACGTTCAGCTTTCGACTGCCGATGGAATTATCCAGCGATGATGCAGCCACCAGAGGAAGCCATATTGCGGAGACGAGTTCGCTGACCATTGCCGTGGTGGCCAGTTCTGCCTTATGGCGTGAAGTTCTTGTGCGAGATTTGCAGGCGATGGGCCATCGCGTGACGTGTATTGATTCCGCACAACTGCTCGAGCGCCAGCCCAAGGAACTGTTTGTCGCTGGCAATCACACGCTGGTGATTGCCGACTATCGCGATTTGCTCAGCCATCAACCGAAGAGCTTGCCGGTGGTGGCGCGCGTGGTCCTAACAGTGCCGATGGCCTTTGCGCGGCCGGCGCAAGCTCCTGCGTGGTTGCGGCACGTCGATGTACGCTGGTTGCCGCGTCCGATCTCACGAGCTGAACTGAAACGCGTGATCGGCGACGAAAGCCACGAGAATTCGCACGTCATTGCGCCTGACAAGTCGCCCGCCGCGTCGACTCGCTCGGCTGATATCTTGCTGGTTGAAGATAGTCTCATCAACCAAACGGTGCTCAAAGGCATATTGTTACAGTTGGGTCACTCGGTGACATTAGCTCGGAACGGAGCCGAGGCAGTCCAACGCTGCGCGGAGCATGACTTTGATGTCGTGTTGATGGATATCCAGATGCCCGAGGTCGACGGTTTGGAAGCCACGCGACGCATCAGGGCGCAAGAAGCCGATCGAGGCAGCGCAGCAGTGCACATTATTGCCTTGACTGCGCATGCCATGCCCAGCGACCGCGAGCAAACCCGCGCCGCCGGAATGAATGGCTTTCTCGTCAAGCCAATTCCGATGGAGCTATTGAGGCAAGCGATTGCCATGGTTCCGGCTCGAACTCCTGCTGACCAATCATCCGCGTCTCATTTCGATGCACGCCAAGTTGAGCCATTGAATTGGCAGAAGATTGCTTCCGAACTTGAGCGGTCCGATCTTGAGCAGTGGCGCGACATCGAAGAGTTGATGGGTGGCAATGTTGAATTGGCCAGGGAAATCGTCGAACTGCTCAGTAGCGAAGCTGTGCGACTGTGGCATGAATTGGAAAACAGTTTGGCGGTCCGGCAAGCGCGCGAAGTGCGCCGCGCGGCTCACACGCTGAAAAGCAACCTGCGAAATGTTGCTTTAACGAGCACCGCGGAGCTGTTCGGCCAATGTGAAGGCGCTGCACAGAAAGAGAACTGGGCCGAGATTGAATCACTTGTTCCCGATATGGCCGAAGCAATCGATGCACTAACTGCGTGGTGCCAGCGCATGCTGCAGATTCAGCGTTAGCGTGGTAATGCCGAAGAGATACTGGTAATCGCACAGGAGGTATGTCACCTCCCCCAAGCTTTGCTTGGGGGAGGTCGAATCGAGCCGTCTAGGCGAGATTCGGGAGGGGGCACTTCGCGCTGCGGACTCGTGCGCTTTGGTAACGAGCCCCCTCCCGCAGTCTCGGCTAAACGCCTCGCCTGCGACCTCCCCCAGCTGTCGCTGGTGGAGGTGACACGCTTAACCTTGCGACATTCGGCACAGGGCCGACGGTGAGCTTCTAGCGGTGAGAAGATACCACAGGAGCAGATAGACATTACGGCACCGGCAGGAGGCGGAATTACTTTATATGTAAAGTAATTGGCGTGCGCAGGGTTTCCTGTTCCGCGAATTTACCGCTCCACCCCACCCCTTTGCGACTGAAACGGGGCGCCCGGCGATTCAGACCGTAACGCACTGCTTTGGGTCGACTTTCAGAATCGATTGCCGTACAATGGGTATGTTCTCGCTGTTGCCCGGCACGAGGCGCTGAGCCAGTTATCGGTCCATTTCATGGCAGATGTGATGGGTTACTGGTTCAGAGGGTGGTTAACAGTCATTCTAGGAATACGACGCAGCATTTTGATGAGCAGGAGACGCTATGGCGAGCACTCCGAAATCTGATTTGATGGCAAACTCACTTTTAACTAAACAATATCATCTTCAACAGAGAGTTCGCACGCTGGGGCAGTTAATAACACAGCGGCAATTCGACAAGCCAGAGATCCAAAAGCGCACGGAAGAAATCGGTCGTTCTGTGCTTTCTGCATCGCGAGTAATGAAGTCGCCAAATTTTACGTCGACTACTGCCGCTGATTTGCAACGCATGGCCGAGATGTACGATGCGATGTTCTTTGATTCCAAGCTACTGAATGTAGCTCGCGAACACAGCATGACGTTTCGGTGGTCGAGTCGCATGACTAGTGCCGGTGGCAAGACGATTCGCTCGGTGCATCGGACACGCGGTCAACAGGCTTCGCGCGTTTCGTATGAGATCGCGTTGTCAGCCACGTTACTGTTCCAGACCTTTGGTGATTTGGATCGGCCGATTCGAGTAACTGGTAAGGTATGTGATAACCGCTTGCAAGCCATGCAGCGCGTGCTGGAGCACGAACTGATCCACCTGGCTGAGATGTTAGTTTGGGACGACAGCAACTGTGCGGCGGATAAATTTCAATCCATCGCCCATCGCTTGTTCGGCCACACCGAGCACAAGCATGAACTGGTTACTCAGCATGAGCGCGCGGCCAAGAAGTTTAATGTTCGCGTCGGTACGATGGTCTCGTTCCAGCACGAAGGCAAGACCTACATCGGCAAAGTTAACCGCATCACGCGCCGCGCCACGGTCTTGGTCGCCGACGCCGAGGGCCAGAAGTACGACGACGGCAAATGTTACCGCAAGTTTTACGTGCCGCTGGGTGCCCTGAAAACCTTGGTTTCCTAAGCATTGGTTGAAGCAGCCAATGAACCGGACTGAAAATTAAGTGACAGAAAATATGGTGTCACATCATTTTTAGTCGGTTAACGATGGCGGAGTTCTGCGCGAAGCCACAAAAAATGCTCCATAAAAGCGGTGAACATTGCCGCTTGGCGGCGGTCTGTAAAGTGGCCGGGAGAACTGCCGAAACCGGGTAGTCAAAAGTCGAAAGGCCGTTAAAATAGCGACCTCACCCGCCGGCCCACGAGCGGCTGCCCCCGCGCAGTCCGACCGGTGCATAAGCTGGGTGAAAAGAGGGCGTAGCTCAGTCGGTAGAGCAACGGACTTTTAATCCGTTGGTCGTGGGTTCGAGTCCCACCGCCCTCACTTATAAAGCTTGACGGTCGGCTGTTTTGTTTAACCCGCGGCGAAGCCAAGGCTGAACCCGCTTACCAGCCGCGTGTTCACCTAACCATCTTTGTGTAGCAAATTCTTTTGCTCTATGATCAGTAGAAAGTAACGGGCGGAGCTTTAGGTAAACGCCTGGCTGATTAGCGGGTTCTGCCTTGGCTTCGCCGCGGGTTAAACAAAACAGCCCTGCGTAAATCAAAAAAGCCTTAAGCCCACGTCATTCGGCACAGGGCTGACGGTGAGCTTAAATTCTTGTCAACTGCCAACTGCCAACTGCCAACTGCCAACTGCCAACTGCCAACTGCCAACTGCCAACTGCCAACTGCCAACTGCCAACTGCCTACTGCCTACTGCCTACTGCCTACTGCCTACTGCCTACTGCCTACTGCCTACTGCCTACTGCCTACTGCCTACTGACACTGGCGGCACTCTGGGCTCGCAGTTTTTTTGAAAAAATGGGATACTACGAGTCTGAAAAGGTGGGCTATTGGCGAACAAAATGAACTGTTCGCGTGTCAAAGGCTGTGCCTCCAGGGCTTTAAAAAAAGTTGCACAAGGTTTCAAGATGACTGCAGACAATTCGGGCACTCAGGGTGATCACGACGAATCCACGCCTCCTTTTCGCGTTGAGTATGCGGACCGGGTGCAGCGATTGCCGCCTTACTTGTTTGGACGCATCAACAATACCCTTTATCAAAAACGCCGCGCCGGGCATGATGTGATCGATTTGGGGATGGGTAACCCGTCCGATCCGCCCGAGAAACTGATTATCGAAAAGCTGTGCGAAGCGGCCGATGATGTGCGCAATCACGGCTATAGCAAGTCCAATGGCCTCCTCAATCTGCGACGCGAATTGGCCCATAAGTACTTCCGCAAGTACGGCGTGAGATTGGATCCGGAAACGCAGTCCATCGTTTGCTTGGGAAGTAAAGAAGGCTTCAGTCACATGTGTTTGGCGCTCATGGGCCCTGGGGATACGGCCATGATTCCGGCGCCGTTCTTTCCAGTGCACATGTATGGCGTTGTCCTGGCAGCAGGCAATGTGGTCGCATTGGAAGTTGCCAACAGCGAAAAGTTCTTGTCGAACATTGCCTACACTTGTCAGCACTTCTATCCCAAGCCCAAGCTGCTGATCATCAATTATCCTCATAATCCTTCGACAATCACCGTCGAGCCAGACTTCTTCCCTGAGGTTGTCAAGCTGGCCAAACGGTACGGGTTTATGGTCATCAGCGATTTCGCTTATTCCGACGTGGCCTTCGACGGATATCAGCCGCCTAGTTTCTTGGCGGCGGAAGGCGCGATCGATGTGGGCGTTGAATTCACGACGATGAGCAAAGGCTATAACATGGCCGGCTGGCGCGTGGGCTTCTGCGCGGGCAATGCCGACATGATTCGCGGATTGGCGACCATCAAAGGTTACTACGACTACGGCATGTTCCAAGCGATTCAAATCGCTGCGATTGTTGCTCTGCGCGATACAGAAGCGGCGGTAGAACGCCAATCGATGATCTATCAAGGTCGACGCGATGTGTTAGTGGACGGACTGCATCGCATTGGATGGGAAGCAACGCCACCGCGGGCTGGCATGTTCGTGTGGGCGCGCGTCCCCGAGAAATGGCGCAATCGCATGAGCACGCTCGATTTTGCCATGATGTTGCTCGAAGAAGGCGATGTGGCCGTAAGCCCTGGCAGCGGGTTCGGGCCAGCGGGCGAAGGCTATCTGCGCATGGCCCTGGTCGAAAATGAGAATCGCTTGCGTCAAGCTGTTCGCCAGATCGGTAAATGCTTGGAACGCATGGAAGCCAAATATTCTGCTGGCTTGGCCAGCGTGTGATATCACGTCTCCACTCTGACGAAAAATTGGGGACGAAAAAAGAATACCCAAGAAGCGAGGCAAGCTGCGTAAAGTTTGCTAATCAGGTTGTCCTTGCTTGATCTTCCGAAAGCTCTGCAAATTCCACCTCTGACTCGTCGATGAGAGAGGCTGAGTGGAATCGTGAACATTTTTGTGGAGTTGGAAGATGGATCGTTCGCGTTTTGTTCGCGCCTTGGCTTTGACAATCGGCGTCGCAAGCACTTTCGGTTCGCTGACCGATCGGGTTGCTGCCGGGCAGTGCGATAACTGCGATAGTCCAACCTCACAGCGATGCACATGCCCGCCCGGTCGCGGCTTGCTTGATACGCTCAATGACGTGGCTGGCAAGCTCATCAAAGACAAGCCGGGACGCCAATCAGTCTTGCATGCATTTAAACTCAAGGCCCATGCATCAGCCAGTTGCGGCTGTGAAGCCTCTTGCGGTGCCGAGCCGACTTGTGGTGCTGAACCGACCTGCGGAACGGAAAGCAGTTGCGGTGTCGAAGCCAGTTGTGGAGTTGAGCCGAGCTGTGGTACAGAGCCATCGTGTGGCGCAGAGCCCAGCTGTGGTGTCGAGCCGAAGTGTGGCGTCGAAGCCAGTTGTGGCATCGATACTGGTCACAAGTATACGCATGCCACTGGTCCGATTCAGTATCCGACTCAAGCGCCAGCGCCCGCTCCGTCCCATCCAACGCGTTCGCGATCGAACCCGGGATTGCCTGCTCCGTCTGGTCGTCCGCAACCTGCGCCTGAGAACACGATTCCCACGCCGGTGCCTGAAGATTCAACCGTGGATCCGTTCCGCGACGATGCTGTCAGCCACAATCGTACGCGCGTACGATCGGCTTCACAACGTATTTCAAGCCAGGCTGCCACACCGCCGGTCGAGAAAACATTGCGGTTCGATCCGCAAGCAGCCAGTCGCTCTGGACAGGTCGGGCCGCAACGAGTCATCGTTCGTAAGTCGGTTCCAGCACCCGCCAAGGGGCATGTCACCGACGAACTGCCCGTTTCGAAGTCGCCGGCCGCAGGCGAACTTTCGTCGCGAAAGTCATCGCGAACCGTTGAGAACTCGGTGGTGCCCGCATCTGCTACAGAGCCGGCCAAGCTGCCGCCGCTCAAAGCCAGCCGCCAAACAACCGACACCTTTGATCTAACGAGCTCTCGCAACCCGCTGAGAGACTAGTTTTGCAGGTCTCGGGCAGAGTATTACTCGCCAGCCTTCCACTGCTCTATTAAACTTTAGGGACCAGTTACGTCGAATCCCTAGAGAAGAATGGTCAGTGGAAGTATGCGCATCAACTTGAGCCCAGTTGGCCTGGCTGGCTGTTTTGCTGACTGGATGCTGACGCGCCAATGGAAAAAAGTGGCGCTCTACTTTCTGCCTCTCATCATGGCTGGTTCGACCGTTGGCCTGGTCGTGGCCGGCAGTTGGCTGGATCGTAACAAGCTGGCTGATAAATACATCAAGCTCGCAGATGCCGAGGTTGATGAATGGGAGAAGCAGTGGGCTCCGACCGCGGAAGCCATTGCTTCCGAAAAATCTTCTATAAAGGCTGACCAGCCCGCGCCCAAGAAAATTCCAGCTTCGGCGGAACTACTCTTTCGGCGCGTTCAGCAGCTGCAACAAAACGATTCTCGCAGCATGTTCTTCGTCGCTATGTGCTATATGCAGCGCGGTGCGACCAACCAAGCGCTGAACATGCTCAACCGGATCGCGCCGACCGATCGCATTGGCTATCCGCCGGCGCATGCGTATCTTGCTGAGCAGATGTTGTTGCGGCCTTTGAACGGCAACGATTTGCCAATCGTGCGGCACCATGCGGAAGGTGCGCTGCAATGGGAGCGCACATCGCCACAATTGCTGGCGATGATCAGCGATCTATTCTCCAACTTGCGCGAGCCCGACAAGTCGGTGGCAGCGATGGCGGCTGCAGCCAAACGCGATACGAAATTCAACTTGCTGCTTGCACAATCCGCGCGACAGGATCCCAAGTACGTCAAGCTGTCTGAAGAATCTTTGTCCACAGCCAAGCGACACTTCGTCGAGAAGCTTGAAAAGAATCCGCAAGACTTGGGCGCTCGCTTGATGTTGGCCGATGCGCAGCGCCTTGAAGGCGACCTGTCGGCAGCCGCGGCTACGATTCAAGAAGGCATGAAGCTGAGCAACAGTCCTGAATTGAAATCGGCCCTGTCCGAAGTATTTCGTTTGATGTTCGTTAAAAGCTCGCGCTTCGACGGTACGACCTGGACCGGTGACCTGGAACTGCTCGAGTCGGCGTTTCAGCTTGATCCGAATAACCCGCGAGTTTTCGAGGAAGTGGCCAAGCTGGCGCGCATTACCGGTAAATCGCTCAATGATAAACTCATGAAAGAGTTGATGGAGTTCGTGAAAACCGGACGAGCTACTTCGGTGACTCACATGTGGATGGGCGAACACTATCTGCAAGCCAACCAATTCGCCAAAGCGGTACCACACTTAGAACAAGCGGTCCGGCGCGATCCGAGAGCAGCACAGTGCTGGAACAACCTGGCATATTGCCTGGCTGACTTGGACTCCAATCGCTTGGAAGAAGCATTACAAGGAGCCAACAAGGCTGTTGAGCTCGAGCCACAAGTACCCGACTTCCACGACACTCGCGGTACGATCCTGATGAAGATGAAGCGACCTGGTGATGCCGTTGCAGCTTTTGAACGCGCCATCGAAGCGGTCGCTCAGTCCCGCGGTAGGTACCCGCCTCAACCCGGTTTCCACGAACGACTTGCACAGGCGTATACGTTCGTCGGAGATGAGGGTATGGCTGATACCCACAAGCGATTCGCTGGCGAATTGAAAGCTTCCATCGAAAGGGCCATTGCAGAAAGCAAAGCCAAGCAAGCACTGTCAAATGCAGCTGCGCCAACGACCACACCAGCAACTCCATCTGCGGAAGCACCAACGTCGCCAGCCGAGACTCCGGCGCCGGAATCGACTGCGACACCGGAATCGACTCCGACACCTGAAGCCACTCCCGCTTCGGTGACTACCGAAAGTGAAAAGCCTGCGGAGGCTCCAGCGGCGAATCCTGCTCCAGAAACCACGAATGATCCGGCTGCGACTACCGAGCCAAAGAAAGAAGATCCTTCGCCGCAGTGAGAATCGTCGACCTATTCTTTGAGCAGTGCCAGGAGAAGTCGCACGAGCCAGCGCTGAAGATATTGTCGCACAGTGGTGCTGCAACGCTGTACACGTGGGGCGAACTGGAACAGTTGACACTCTCGACCATTGCCCGCTTGTTTGATGCCTGCGAAGGTCTGAAGTTCGGCGAACATATCGCGACTTGGATACCAAACGGTCTATCTTGGATCTTGACCGATCTTGCATGCCAGGCCATTGGATGTGTGCACGTGGCGCTCGATACTCGCTTGTCTGTCTCCATGGCCGCACAGCTTGTCAGGCATAGTGGAGCTCGCCTACTCGTCGCCCATAATGCCGACCATGACGCACTGGCAACGCAAGTGCCTATGCTCGACGCTTCAACATTGGAATTGGCTTGCCAGACCGAAGTGCGCGAGGCACACGAAGAAGTCCATCGCGTCAAGAAGATGGTTACTGCCAGCACGCCGGCGCAATTGCTTTATACGTCAGGTACTATCAGCCAGCCCAAAGGTGCACTGCTAAGTCATGGTAACTTGCTGAGCAATGCACAGGCCAAGTTGCAGGCTGCACCGCAGTTGGCCAGCGACGTACGCTTGAACATATTGCCCTTCGCGCATGCTTATGCGCGCACCTGCGAACTCTCGACATGGATCATCAGCCGATCACAGCTGTGTATCGCTGGCGATTGGGAGACGTTCATCAAGTGGGCACCAGTGGTCGAGCCGACGCTGGTCAACCTGGTGCCTCACCTGGTCTATCGCTTGCATGATTTGTTGGATGCCTCCCGCGACTCAGCCGACCTGCTAGGGCACCGCCTGCGTTTGTTGCAGGTTGGCGGTGCCGGCTTGCGTGAAGAGGTATGGCACAGCTTGGCAGCCAAGGGGTGGCCGCCGCTACAAGGATATGGATTAACCGAAACCTCACCCGTGATATGCTCCAATCGTGCAGGGCAGCAGCGTTTCGATTCGGTTGGGTTGCCTGTTGCTGGCGTAGAAGTGAGCCTGGACGATGATGGTGTGTTGTGGACGCGCGGGCCGCATGTCATGCTGGGCTATTGGCAAGACGACGCGGCCACACGCGCGAAGATGCGCGACGGCTGGTTTTGTACGGGCGATATAGCGGAAAGATCGAGCGATGGGACGCTGCGCATTCTTGGCCGAATCGACGACCAGATCACGCTGTCGACGGGCTATAAGGTCGCTGAGACAGAATTGACTCGACGGCTTGCCAGTGATCCTTGGCTGCAGAACATCGTGTTAGTCGGTCATGCTCGGCCGTTCGTCGCCGCGCTAATCTATCCGCGTTTGGATCAGTTGCCTGCGCATCTTTTCGTTGAAGAAGAATCGCTGCGCCGGTTGAATGTGCCCTTGTTCATTCAAGCAATAACAGCCCATCTGCAAACACTCACCCACGATCTGCCGCGCTCCATGCAGATTGAGCGAGTCGCTGTGATGGAAGAACCTCTGAGCGTAGAAAATGGCGGACTAAATTTCAAAGGGGCCGTTCGTCGAGCGCACATCGAACGAGTCTTGTGCAAGCATCTCTTGGAACAGATCTACGATAAAAATTAGGTGACGGAATATCTTCTGTCACCTAATCTTTTGTCTGGAGAATTCTGCTTTTGGCTGAATCTATTCGGCCGTATCCAGGTAAGGATCTTGGCCCATTTCGCGCTGAATGCGCGTGCGTTCGCGTTCGTGATGCAGCAACATCATGCGATCGCGAAAATGTTTGCGTTCAACACGTCGCTGCGCTTTGCGGAACATGGGGGCGTAGGAGTGAAACGGACCAGGTTGCGATTTGCCCAGCTTCAGCAATTGGTCATACCGTTTCATGCCAAATCCGGAACGCAGAATCTCATCATCCAGCGACAAGTACTGACAATAAGAACCAGGATCACCCTGTCGACCGCAGCGACCGATCAACTGACGGTCGACGCGCGCCGCGTCGTGTAACTCGGTACAGATCACATGCATGCCCCCCAAGTCTTTCACGCCTGGCGATAGCTTGACGTCGGTACCGCGACCGGCCATGTTCGTGGCCACAGTAACTTTGGCACGTTCCCCGGCCTTGGCAACAATCTCTGCTTCGCGGGCAATCTCGTTGGCATTGAGCACATCGTGAGCAATACCGGCTTGTTGCAGCATCTTCGACAGGATCAGTGACTTGTCGATCGAGCGTGTGCCGATGAGCACAGGTCTTCCCTTCTCGATCATCGCGGCCGTTTCTTCAACGATGGCTTTGAACTTGTCGAGTATCGAACCGTAAACCTTATCCGGCATACGAATGCGCTGAGGCGGTCGGTTGGTGGGCACTAACACCACGGGAGTCTTGTAGATTTTGCGCATCTCAGGTGCGCTGGTGGACGCAGTACCCGTCATGCCGGCCAGTGACTTGTAACGCAGGAACAAGTCCTGAATGGTGATGCGCGCGGCTTGCCCGGTCGGCACCGTAATTTCGATTTTCTCTTTGGCTTCGATGGCCTGGTGTATACCGTCTCGCCACTTTCGGCCTTCCGCCAGACGACCGGTGAACTCATCGACGATAACGATTTCACCATCGCGTATCACATACTGTCGATCCAAGTGAAAATCGTTGAGAACCTTGATGGCACGTTCAATAAAGTCGTACAAGTCGACCAAGGGCACCAAACGCATAATGTCGTTGCGTGGCAAGCTGCGCACCAGTTGTCGTCCCTTGCCATTCAATTCGACTTTGCGAGTGTCTTCCTCCAGCGTGTAATGTTCTTTAAGCACAAACTGGTCTGCGTGTTCCGAAGCCCATGCGTAAGTGGCAATGACTGCTTCACGCGTTTCGTCACCGAGCGAACCGATGATCAGCGGCGTACGAGCTTCGTCGATCAAGATACTGTCGGCCTCGTCGACCAGCACAAAGTGCATGCCACGCTGCACAGGCTGATCACCTCGACTGGTCCAGCGTTCCGCGCTGCCTTCGCCCAAGAAGTCGCCTGACATTCGACCTTGTGCGCGCAACAGCAATCGATCACGCAAGAAATCGAAACCAAACTCTTTGGCGGTACCATAGGTGATGTCGCACGCATAAGCTTTGCGCCGCGTATCGGAGTCGTCATCGGTCATGACCTTGCCGATCGAAACACCCAGCAGTTGATAAATGGGCAACATCCAATCCGCGTCACGAGCAGCCAGGTAATCATTGACCGTCGCCAGGTGAGCACCATTGCCGGAGAGCGAATGCAAATACAATGGCAGAGTGGCGGTGAGCGTCTTGCCTTCCCCCGTTTGCATCTCAGCGATACAACCGTCGAACAGCGCGGCTCCGCCCAGCAACTGCACATCGAAGTGCCGCATGTTCAGCGCGCGACGCCCGGCCTCGCGCACCAGCGAGAATGCTTCGGGCAACAGGCTGCCCAGCGGCTCACCACTCATCGCGCGATATCGCAATGACAAGCTCTCCTTGCGCAGCTCGGAGTCTTCCATTTTTTGCCGGCCCGGTTCCAACGCAGCTACCTGGCTGACGGTAGCCATCCATTTGCGGATCTTCAGTGTGCTTGCACCAGGGATCTTGGAACCTGCGGCCACTCGCGGCTGACCGGGCAATTTCACGGCGACAGGTTTGGCAATCGGCTCGCTTGCCGCCGCTTTGGGCTGCGCATCGGGATGTTCAGCAGCAGGCACAATCAATCCAGCGGGCAACGGAATCGGTGTCGTCGGTGAATTTTCTTCGCCAGATGGTTGGTCCGCTTGCGTTGTCGTTTTGCTCATGATGGCATTTTCAGCGTCAGATTGCCTCGCCCGAAAGTCACTCTGGCTAATTCTAAGCGATAGTCTGCGTTTGGATACGAAAGTTCGGTTTTTTTAAGTCGGCGGTTAGCAGTCGGCAGTTAGCAGTCAGCAGCAAGCAGCCAGTAAGTAAGCAGTGTTTCCTAGCGTTTTCTGCTCTGCCTTCTGCAAACTGCTGACTTTTTACGCGAATGTAAATCTGCGTAAGCTGCGTTGACGCTGGCGGTTCTGACTTTTTTGCTCCAAGTGCGGAACGTTCATTCCGATCTACTTGTAACGACCCTAACGCTTGCTCCGACCAGCGAGAAACCAATTATGAAGATTCGAAATCTGTTTTTGAGTGTATTACTTTCGGGCGTCTCGCTGGGAACTGCAGCAGCGCAGACAAAATCGATCAATGACTCCGCTCCAGCTACGACAGCGCAGGCATCCCGCAATGCTAGCCGTCACATCGGCGACGCTGTACCCGCCGTAGCTGTCAGCGGGGGTCAAAACAACTACCAGTTCGTCCAGTACGAACCGAGCATGCAAGACCTGGCACCATCGACGATGAGCTACGATGCTGGCTCATTCGGCTCGGGCTCTAGCTGTGGCTGCGGCACCAGCAGCGGTTGCGGCAGTAGCTGTGGCAGCAGTTGCGGTTGCTCGAACAATATGTGGTTCGGTGCTGAGACGCTGCTATGGTGGGGACAGAAACGCGACGTGCCACCACTGTTGACAACAGCCGCCGCAGGCGTGCTGCCAGTGGCTGGCAACCAAGGTGTGACCACCGTTGTCGGTGGCACCGATAACGGACTCGATTCCGGTCTCATGCCTGGCTATCGACTATCCGGTGGCATGTACTTCGGCTGCGAAAAACGTGTTGGCGTCAGCGGTCGAGTCTTTGGTCTGTATCGCAGTAGCGATACGACCAGCGTGACCAATGATGGATCGACACAGAGCATTGGCTTGCCATTCTTCAACACGTTGATCAGTCAGCCCGATGCTTACCTGGTTGCGTACAACAATGGCCAGCCGATTGCCAGTGGTAGGGCTTCGATCACCAACAAAATGGATTTGATCGCAGCCGAACCATCGCTGCGATTCTTGGTCAGTGGCTCGCGTGATCATCAAATCGATTTGCTTGGCGGTTACACCTACCTGCGTTTGAAAGATTCGCTCGGTATCAACTCAACATCGACCGATACCTTCACCGGTAACTTGATTCCCGACGGAACTGTGTTCACCACCAGCGATCTCATTGCTTCGGAAAACACTTTCCATGGTGGCCATATCGGATTGAGCAGCACGGTGTCACGTCAACGCGTCAGCCTGACAACCTTGACCAAAGTTGCTTTGGGTAACATGCACGAGACTGGCTTCATCACCGGTACCACTGGCGTGCAAGGTCCAAACGCTGTTGCTCCTACAGTGACAGCCGGCGGTATCTACTCGCAGCAAAGCAACATTGGCACCATTGCACGCGATACCTTCGCGTTCATTCCTGAGATCGGTGTCAAAGGTGGATTGCGCATTCGCAACAACCTGAGCCTGACTTGCGGTTACACCTTCCTGTACATTTCGAAGGTCGCACTGTCCGGCAATCAGATCGATCCAAACATCAACCTCACGCAGGCTCAAGGCGGTCCGATCGCTGCTCAGCCAGCCTTCAACTTCCGCGATGGTTCCATGTGGTTCCAAGGCGTCGACGTCGGTTTGAACTGGACGTTCTAGTTCCTCAGAGGTTCAGCCAGACACAAAACTACAACGGCGGAGAATTTTTCTCCGCCGTTTGCTTTTTTATGTCAGCAAATTTTTCGTCAGTTGAGACGACAAACTTCGAGAACCAGGGCTAGCTAGCGCGCTGCGGCTAAGCCGTTTTCGATCGGAGGAGAGTTGTTTGTTGAGCTGCTGCGGCTCATAATGCGTGCCAACCCCCGCAGGCTGCCACTGAGCAGTTGCATTCATTTTCTGCACTCATTCACCGATTTCGGGAGGTTCTTCTATGCGCGCTATTCGCCATGTTCTTTTAGGTGCCCTCGTTTCTTGTAGCTTGTCAGCATTGGCTCAGGCCCAGGCGCCCGAAAAATTTGACACGGAAGTTATGAGTAAGATCAAAGCGGAAGGGCTCGATCGCTCCAAGATCATGGAGACGATTAGTTACCTGACCGACGTGCATGGTCCACGATTGACCGGTTCACCGATTACGAAACGAGCCGGCGAATGGACCACGGCCAAGCTGACGGAATGGGGATTAGAGAACGCGCATCTCGAGCCATGGGGACCGTTCGGAACCGGTTGGACGCTGGAGGGCTTCAGCGCCAACATGACCGAGCCAAGCTATTCGACTTTAATCGCTTTCCCTAAAGCCTGGTCACCGAGTACTCCGCAAAAAATAGTCGGCGAACCAATCTACTTGAAGGCCGACAAACCTGAAGACCTGGACAAGTATCGCGGCAAGTTGAACAAAGCCATCGTGCTGATGAGTCCGCCGCGCGAAGTCAAAGCCTGGTTTGATCCACCCGCCACGCGCAAGACCGATCAAGAGCTGCTCGACCTGGCGAACGCGGACGCCAATGCGCGCCGTCGTAGAGGCGGGCCCGGTGGACCAGGTGCTTCCGGTACCACACCTGCTGGAGGCGCGCCCGCAAATACACCGGCTGGCGCACCACCAGCGGATGCTGCAGCCGGTGGTCCTAATGCGAACCCAGAAGTACGCCGCTTCATGGAACAATCGCGAGGCAGTATGCAACTGCAAACAGACAAGTGGCAAATGGCCTACGACGAAGGGGCGGCGGTCGTCATTGAACCTGGCCGTGGCGATGGTGGCACCGTCTTTGTGCAATCGGTCACGCTGCCGCGTCGCGCTGATGCTGGTCGCACGCAGGACAATCCTTTCAGCCGCGGCCCACGTCCATGGGCTACTGACGAAAGCCAGATACTGCCACAAGTAGTGATGGCAGCCGAACACTATAACCGGCTTGTTCGATTGATCGAGAAGGAAGCGCATCCCAAAGTTGAGATCGACATCGCCAGCAAATTTCACAAAGGCGACGATAGTAGTTTCAATGTCATCGCGGAGATTCCAGGCAGCGACCTGAAAGATGAGATCGTGATGTTGGGCGCACACTTCGATTCATGGCATTCGGGCACGGGTGCCACCGATAACGCAGTGGGCTGCGGCGTAGCGCTGGAGGCAGTTCGTATTCTCAAGGCCATCGACGCCAAACCTCGTCGCACCATTCGCGTTGCCCTATGGACCGGCGAAGAACAAGGCTTGCTGGGTTCGAAGGCTTATGTGACCGATCACTTCGGTTCCGTTTCGAGCGAAGGCGGATTTGGTGGTGGTTTTGGAGGTGGCGGTGGTCGCAATGGTGGCGGCGACGGCGAACGTCAACGACCTCGCGCCAAGTACCAGCTCAAGCCCGAGCATGAAAAGCTGTCGGCCTATTTCAACCTGGACAATGGCACCGGCAAGATTCGTGGCATTCACCTGCAAGGTAATGAAGCGCTGCGTCCCATGTTTCGTCAGTGGTTTGCACAGTTTGCCGATATGGGCGCGTCGACCATCACACATGCCAACACCGGTGGCACTGACCATTTGTCGTTCGACTCAATCGGCCTGCCTGGCTTTCAGTTCATTCAAGACCCGCTCGAATACGACACACGCACGCACCACTCGAGCATGGATGTCTACGAACGCGTCCAGCCTGATGATGTGAAGCAAGCCTCGGTCATCATGGCTAGCTTTGTCTATCAAGCTGCCGTGCGCGACGAAAAGCTAACGCGTAAGCCGCTCGAAGGCGAAGTGATTCCACCAACCGCCGCCCCAGCAGCACCCGCCGCCGCGCCAGCTGCCGCTGGTTCCTAATCCAACAGACAAAAGATTTAGTGACAGAAAATTTTTGTCATTGAATTTTTTGTCAGTGCTCAAGCTCATCGTAGAGCTGCATGAACAACTCGCGCAGATTTCCACGATGAGCCTGCAGCAACTTGTCCAATCGCGCAGTATCAAGATATTGCTCTCTGCGCGGTGTATCGGGCGGTAACAATTGATCGAGTAACCTGCGAGCCATGGCTGCATCGACACTTGTTCGCACCAACGTGGGCAAGCATGTGTCGCGATGGCTCGTTAACAATAGCCCTACCTGCTGACTGCGCGTGCGAAAGATCAATCGCGCTCTGGCAAGCAACGGCAACTGTTCGTAGCCATCGATCACTAGCAGAGAGTTCTGCTTCTGCCATGTAGGACGCGTTTGGCGCAGCAGCGCTGAGCTCTCTTTTGCTCCACGCATTCTCAGCCAAACGATTGGCTGAGCGACACCTGGCGGCTCCGGGTTAGAAAGCGGCGAATCATCGCGGCTATCACGCGATTCAAAGGCGGCTCGCTTCGAGACGATGGTCCCAAGCTGAGGCACCAAATGTTCGAGCAAGGTAGACTTGCCGCTGCCATGCGGCCCAACAATCGCGGCTCGACGATTTAGTTGATATGTAAAGTAATTAGCGAGTCGATCAACCGAAAATCGTTCATCGAAGAATTGCCAATCGATCCGTCCCGGTTGGACGAACCGCGTTGACAGCGGATTAGACTTCGCGGGTAACATGGCCGAGATAAAACGGCTGTTCCGCACTGATTTCGCGTCCACCCTTGAGGAACAATCGCAGGCGTACACACCAGCGGATCTTCATCAGTCGCCCTTCGTAGCTCAGAGGGCACATCGGCAACTTGGTGGTCAGCGTTCGCGGTTGCTGCAATGGCTTGTCGGCCAATTGATTGCCACTGAGTCGTTCAAAGAAGTGCACACCGATATCCTCCGAGCCTTTGCCTTCGGTTGCCCAAAGTACAGAAGCCTCCAAACCATCGATGCTCTCGACCGGCACGCGATGGATGCTGAACTCGAAGTCCAAGGTATCGCCCGGTTCAAGACCAGGATGCAACGAAAGCAGGCGCAGACCTATGGCAGGTTCGGTGCGACGGGTGCTACGCTCGATACGGGATGAACCACGACGGGGAAACTGCGGCAAAACGATGGCCACCGAGTGCTGTCTCCTTCTACAACAACTTCCAGACGATCGCATTATGCTGAGATTGGAACGAATGCATCGTATCAGATGGTAACCTGAATTGGCAATCGATTTCCAATGGCTGGTCGGCTTCCGCCCGACAATTTTCTCGTTCGCAAACAATATGCCGCACTACTGGGACACGTTCGGTCCGAACGTCCGTGCCTTGCTGATAAGTACTCTCTTCATAGCATACGATCGCTAGCGTCAATCGTCGAAAGGTGACGCGTCCATACTGACATAGATATAACGTAAACGTCTCGCCAGGCAACAGAGGAATCTGGCTGATTTCCGCAATGGTCGGTCCTAGGCCGCTAAGCCGTCTGAAGAGCGAAAAGAACCACCGTGCTGCCAGAAATCCAACGGCTGCGAACGGGATCAACAGCCCAGTGAGAAACCAGCTCGGCGTCCCTCTCGCGAAATTGCCAATCGCTATCACGCCTAGTACTGCCAACAAACCATTCCAGGAAGCCGCGAACAGAAAGCTCAACACCAACGGCCCAATTTCTCCATGTTGCCTGGCCAGCCGATAAGCCAACCGCTCGCCAGGGCTGTCCGTAAAGGATTGAAGGCTGGGAGTATTGGGTAGTTCAGCCAGCGCAGCCGGTCCGCGCGAGCGACGTTGATGCTCGCGTTCGGCTTGTTGAGCCAGTGCGGATCTCAATTCCGGTGAGGCAACCGTTTGGGCCACGCGCAGGATCAAGCCGCTCAAGCCAATGACAATGAACGACGCGCTGGCGATGACCATCAGCCAGAATCCGAACCCCACTCGAATAATTTGTGTCTCAGGCCAGAACAGCTGCCGCGATCCGACGACTGAAAGCGATACAATGCCCAGGAGAAACAGCGTGGCAAAGAAGGCCGCTTCGCCGACGCTACCCATGACCCACCAACCGCTCATGCGGCTACCGCGTTTCTTTCCGTACAATCGAAGCAGTTTCGGCACCCAGAGACTCCCCAATGACATTCCTTCAACGCTCGACAATCGCGCTTGCCATCATACTGAGCTTACCCGTTTTCGGCGAACCCTGGGACAGGCAATGTCCATCTTGTTATGGCGGTGATTGGCCACAAATTCTTGGCCCCAACCGCGATGGACAAGCCGAAAACGAAACGCCGCTCAAGACCGATTGGCAGGCCGATGCCCCGCAGATTGTTTGGACCGAGGCCATCGGCAGCGGCTACGCGGGTGCAGCGATTGTGGGTGGCGTCGCCTATCTGGCAGATCGCTCGGGCGCCCAAGAACGCCTGAAAGCCGTCGATCTGGCGAGCGGCAAAGCCAAGTGGCAAGCCAGCTGGTCCGCGACCTATCGCTCTGCCATGGACCCAGACAGTGGCCCGCGCGCGGTACCAGTTGTCGCTGGCAACAAGGCCATCTGTTACGGCGCGGCTGGCGACCTGGTGTGCGTCAACTTGAGCGATGGCAAGGTGGATTGGAACTTGCCGCTGCGCAAACAGTTCAAAGCTGAAGATGGATACTTCGGTGCAGGTTGCTCACCGATTGTCATCGGTGATACGGTGGTTGTGAACATCGGCAGCAAAAAGGCTGGCATCGTTGGCGTGTCGCTGAGCAAGGGCAAAGTCACCTGGCAGGCGACAGACTATGACGCCAGTTACGCTTCGCCGATTGCCGTGAGCGTCAAAAACAAGCCAGCGGTGATTGTTGTCACTCGTTTAAAGACAGTGTTGCTCGACCCAGCTACTGGCAAAGTGCTCAGCGAAATCGACTTCGGCGCCGCGCGGTCCAACCGTGAACGCAGCTACGCCACTGGCCCTTGGCAACAATCAGTATTTCTTTACGGCCAGCTATAGCATCGGCGCCAAACTGGTCGAACTGGTGGATGATCAATTGAAAGTGAAGTATGCCAATAAAGAGTTATTGGCCAGTCAATACAATTCACCGGTCAAGATTGGCTCCCTCGTGATCGGTGCCAATGGCCGCGAAGATGGTGGCTATGTCAAGTTGAGGACGCTGGACTATAGCAGTGGTAAGTCGATTGAAGATCTATCCTTGCCCGGTACGACTCACCTGATCGCGGTCGGTGATCAGTTGTTGATGGTCAGCATTGATGGCACGCTGCAATTAGCCCAAGTGAGCGAAGGAAAGATCGCTGTGCGCAGCAAGTACACATTGCCTAGTTCGTCTGGTGTCTATCGCGCTCTGCCGGCTTTTTCAAACCACATTTTGCTCGTACGATCTTCTCAAGAAGGCCAAGGCGGCGCGTTTACTGCACTCAAACTGCCATGAACGCGAACCAGCGAATCGCTGAAAAGACTCAAAAGTTTCGTGATGAAGAGTATCAAGACAGGATTCTAATTCGATGCAGCATCTGAGCAGTCCCGATACCCAATCTCTCTTTGGCCAATATGTGATTGGCAACTATCGACGCTATCCCGTAAACCTTGTGCGCGGCGCGGGCTCGATCGTGTGGGATGCAGAAGGCAATGAGTACTTGGATTTGTTTCCGGGTTGGGGCTGCAACTTGCTTGGGCATTGTCCGGAGCGAGTTGTTCAGGCAGTTCAGCGCCAAGTAGCGGAACTGATTCATGTGCCCAACACCTGGCACATGGATCAACAGGGCCTGTGGGCACAGATGCTGGTCGAACGTTCGTTTGATGCCCAAGCCTTCTTCTGCAACAGCGGAGCCGAAGCCAACGAGACTGCGATCAAACTAACGAGACTAACTCAAGGCCCTGAACGTTATAAAATTATCACGTTTCAAAATTCCTTTCATGGGCGTACATTCGGCGCACTGAGCGCGACGGCGCAGCCCAAGTATCATGCTGGTGTTGGGCCTATGCTCGCGGGCTTTACCTACTGTCCATGGGGAGATCTGAAAGCGCTCGAGTCTCGCATCGACGATGCGACAGCTGCGATCATGATCGAGCCCATACAAGGGGAAGGTGGAGTCAATGTACCTGAGGCCAGCTATCTTCAAGGGTTGCGCGAGTTATGTGACCAACACAACTTGCTATTGATTTTCGATGAGGTCCAAACCGGTTGCGGTCGCACGGGGCATTGGTTTGGTTATCAGTACTTCGGCGTGCAGCCAGACATCATGACGCTGGCGAAGTCGCTATGCGGCGGTATTGCAGGCGGGGCCATGTTGGCTCGTCGCGAGATTGCATCGAATCTCAGGCCTGGTACGCATGCGTGCACCTTCGGTGGCAATCCTATCGCGGCAGCAGCCGGTATCGCCATGATCGAAACGATCGAAGCCGATGGCTTGCTTGACCAAACGCAACAGAATGCGGCTCTCTTTGCTGACCACCTCGCGCGCATGAAAGCCGAGTTCGACGTGGTCCGGGAGATACGTCAAGCCGGCGTGATGATCGGCATTGAACTAGAGTTCGATGGCGCACCGGTTGTGGCGAAAGCGCTCGAGCAAGGCCTGTTGATCAACTGCACCCACGATACGGTCATTCGTTTGTTGCCAGCCATGAACATCGAAGCCGATCAGGTGAATCGCGCCATGGATATACTCACCAAAGCGATCGCCGAACAAGTGCAGCAGCTGGCGTAGGCGTTGCGATCAGCGACAAAAAAGCTGGACGCTTCTCGCTGAACTCCACCACTGCTAATCACCCTAAGCCGATGGGCGCTAGCCCCGGTTAACCCAAATTGCCCGCAGGGCAAGTGACCGAAGCGAGCGTGGTGCGGGAGTGTCGGAATTGGCCAATGGATACGCAGTGCAACAACTTTCGCTTCGAAAACCGGGGCTAGCGCCCTGCGGCTTAGGTGTTTGCGCTTCGATGGTAACAATACTTGGTGGCGTTCAGCGAGAAGTGTCAAAAGTTGCGACAGAACATTCTTCTGTCATTGAGCGATTGGTCGGTTCTTACCGCGCGAGCCGTTCTGGGGTCGTGGTGAACTCGGTCGTTTTTGGCAACGGTTTGTTGGGGCGACTAACTGCCGGCCCTTGACCGCAGCCGGCTGAAATGATCAACCAACACGCGCAGAGCGTAATGGCTACGAGCAGGCTCGTGCAGAGGCTGTATTGGTTCTTGGAGTAGTTCAATTCTCTGTCTCCGAAATCTCGCTTCCTGCTATTGAGGAAAGCCCAACCAGCAGATCGCCATCAACATCTTGAGTGATGCCTCGGACAGAGCCATCTGCATTGGCGAAGTTCATCACGGTGGGGTGCATGGAAGAAAACTTTTCGATGCGCTTTTGGCGTCCGTACTTGTAGATCGGACGATGCCATTCAGTAAACTGTGGGCCAGCAGTCCAAGCGATGGATCGCAATCGTCCGCGACCCGTATTCGGGTCGGTGAATTGACCAGTCACTTCACCGAACATCAGCGTGTTGGACAATCCATCCAGGATATCGCTGGTGCGCGTGCGGCTGCGGTTGTAAAAAATGCCTTTGAACGGATCACGCGTCGGTACGCCGACCCCTAAACGTCCCGCGCTGCCCAAGTAGTTCGTGCGGCCCAATGTTGTCGGTTCAGCGAAGCCACTCATCCCTGCGTTGATCGGAGTGGTGCGGATCTCGGTAACCGTCGACTGAGTGTTTGAGAAGGCATCGTCGGATGGGCACAAAAAGAAGTTGATGCGGTAGTTGGCTTCATCCCACAAGTCATCTGGACTGTTGGACCAACGAACATGCTTCGGATCGCCAGGCACGACGATGCGCGTAATGACATTCATGTCACGCTTGGCGGCCCAGGCATTGTAGATGGTCTGCATTTCCATGTGGGGCATCAAGTAAATCAAGTGCCCGACATAGGAGTTCGTCGTCGGTTGAATGTTCAATGCTGGTGGCGTCTCGCCCAGGTATCCAGGTGGATAGACTCGATAAGCAGCTTCGTGCTGCTGAGCGGCCAAGGCCAATTGCCGAATGTTATTGGCGCACATGGCCAAATGAGAAGCTTCCCGCGCAGCTTGAATGGCTGGCAATAGCAGTCCTAACAACAGGCCGATGATGGTAATCGTCACCAAAAGCTCGATCAGCGTGAAACCTTTGTGCGAGGACTTGGCCGCGTAGGACATAATTGGTCTCTTTCCATCTGTTGGGCGACGCAGGATCGAAAAGAAATGTGATCGATATCGGCGCACGTGGTTCCCGAATACGCGTTTCTTCCCTAAGGTCAATAGTTTAGAAGCATAGCTAGCCAGAAGGGAGCCCCCAAAATGTTGCCAAGTTTCAAAATTCGCACCCCTGGCCCCACCCTTGGCCCAATGCGGCCCTCGCCGTCCAAATCCTGCAGAGTACGAATTCTTTTATCGTTACTGTGCCGCCTTCGCTATCAACTGCATTGATGGTAGTTTGAAGGGAGTGCAGAATAGTCCGCATATAAATATTCTGTTAGGTCTACAGTGGATATGTCTACCCTTACTTTGGCCTCTGGTGCCCGGTTCCCAAGCATGGGATTGGGGCTGTGGAAGTTAGAACACGGTTCAGCCTCATCCATGGTTGCTTCTGCTTTGGCAGCGGGATACCGTCACTTAGATGGCGCGTGTGACTATGGAAACGAGGTGGCGTGCGGCCAAGGTTTGAAGGCGGCGATCGACAATCGTTTTGACCCGTCGAGAAGATGTTTGGGTTACTAGCAAACTTTGGAACACCTATCATCGCCCGGAACACGTCATGGCCGCGTGCCAACGCTCCCTGCAGGATTGGCAACTCGACTACTTTGATTTGTACTTGATCCACTTCCCGATCTCGCTGGCCTATGTGCCAATGGAGGAACGGTATCCGCCCTGGTTGGTTGGCCGACCCGGCTCATCCAGAGCGTGGCATGGCGCTTGACGCGGTGCCGATCATCGAGACATGGCGCGCCATGGAACAGCTCGTCGATGCTGGGTTGGTCCGTCACATCGGTGTCAGTAACTTCGGGTGTTCGCTGCTCCGCGACTTGTTGTCGCAAGCCCGCATACGACCGGCTGTCTTGCAGATAGAATCGCATCCTTACTTGGTGCAATCCAAGCTGGTCCGTTATTGTCAGCAAGAGTCGATTGCTGTCACCGCATTTTCGCCGCTGGGGGCGGGCTCTTATGTTCACTTGGAATGGCCACTCATGAGCAGTCGGTTCTTAATGAACCTCGCGTGATTGGTATAGCCAATCGACATGGCAAGACGCCTGCGCAGGTTGTGCTCAGATGGGGCGTGCAGCGCGGCACGGCGGTGATACCCAAGACCAGCAATCCCGAACGACTCAAAGAGAACATCGACATTTATAACTTTGAACTCACCGACGAAGAGATGAAGCAGATCGCCAGCCTCGACAGGCATCAACGTTTTAACGATCCCGGTGTATTTTGCGAACAAGCCTTCCATACATTCTTCCCAATCTATGAGTGACTCAAGCTCCACGTTGTGCCAGGCGGCGCCGAATTCGTTATCGGGGCCGATCGTCAACATCGCTGCTTACAAGTTCGTCGAGCTGACGGGCCTTGAAAAGTTGCGTGATCGGCTGCGTTCTCGTTGCAAGTTGTCAGCTCTGCGCGGCACGATTCTGCTCAGCCCTGAAGGCATCAATATGTTCTTGGCGGGCAGTCGCGAAGGCATCGATGCATTGCTGGCCGAGGTGCGCTCGCTCGAGGGGCTGGGCGATCTCGAGGTTAAAGAAAGTTATTCAGCCGAGCAGCCATTCAACCGCATGTTGGTCAAGCTCAAGCGCGAGATCATTGCCTTTGGTGTGGAAGGGATTGCACCTGCCCAACGCACCAGTCCCAAGCTCTCTGCGCAAGAGTTGAAGCGATGGCTGGATGAAGGGCGACCGGTTCGATTGTTGGACACTCGCAACGACTACGAAGTGGATCTGGGTACGTTTCGCGGTGCCGAGAGACTTAACATCCAGCACTTTCGCGATTTTCCCACAGCATCAACCGGCTTACCGGAAGAAGCCAAACGCGAACCGCTGGTCATGTTTTGCACGGGCGGTATTCGCTGCGAAAAGGCTGGACCGATGCTCGAGAGCGTTGGGTTCGAGCAAGTGTATCAGCTTGACGGCGGTATCCTGAAGTATTTCGAAGAGTGTGGCGGCGCGCATTATGATGGCGGCTGTTTCGTTTTCGATTCGCGCGTTGTTCTCGGTCCGGATCTGCAGCCCACGGGTGCTGTGCAGTGTTACAACTGCCAGGCTGTTTTGTCGCATGAAGACATACAGTCTCCCAAGTTTCGCTTTGGGAAGTCTTGTCCGAATTGTTACCGTACGGATGAACAAGCACGCGAAGCGGCGCGTGCCGCGCGCCAGCAGCAAATACGTGCGATTGCCCAGTCGCAGCCCGGCTGTCAACCGTACACGAATAGCCGGCGCATGCATGTGGCTGCGCGCTGGGCGGGGCTGAGCCTGATCGACTTCTTAACTGCTTATCATCCGCCCACACCGCGTGAGCAGTGGCTGACTTGGATAGAAACCGGCACTATTACTTCCGACGGCAAACCGGTTCGAGCCGACCAGTTGGTTCGCGAAGGTCAGCAGTTCGATCAAGTTGAGTTGAACTATGTTGAGCCGCAGGTGGCTAGCGACATTCGATTGGTTTACGAAGACGAAGCGTTGGTCGTCATCAATAAACCAGCGCCGCTGCCGGTGCACGCCAGCGGCCGGTTCCATCGCAATACGCTCGAATACTTTTTGGCTCAGGCTTATCGGCCCGAAAAGTTGCGGTTGGCTCATCGCCTGGACGCGGACACAACCGGTTTAGTGGTGCTTGCGAGAAAGTATTCTTCTGCGCGCGTGTTGCAACCTCAGTTCGCCGAAGGTCGCGTTCGCAAGAAGTACCTATTGAAAGTACACGGTTGTCCCACGGCGGATCGCTTTAGTTGTGAAGAGCCGATTGCATCGGAGCCCGGTTTGAATGGGAACCGGCAGTTGAGTTCCGATGGTCAGCCAGCGCGGACTGATTTCCTGGTCATTCATCGCAGCCAGGATTCAAGCCAGCGTTCAAGCCAGGAAGCTTGGGCGATATTGGAGGCTGAACCGCACAGTGGTCGCACGCATCAGATACGCCTGCATGCGGCGCATTTGGGCTGGCCGATCATCGGCGATCCGCTGTATGCCCCAACGCGTTCTTCCCCACTGGGTGATTCATCGAGCCAGGACAGCTCGGGCGCCATGTGTCTGCATGCCGCAGAGCTCGAGTTCACTCATCCGTTCACTGGTGAAATTATCCATTTCGAAGCGGCCAGGCTGGCTGGTCTTAGATTTTCTGTCCGTAATTTTTATGTCAGGCCGTGCGGCGGCGAGATGCCAAGACGCCGGTGGCCAGGGCCGCAGCGACGGCGACGCCAGAGGCGATCGCCAAGCCAGTTTCGAGTTGCTTACGTTTTTGCTCAACGTAGTAGAAGGTTGGCTTATTGGGAGGTCCGAGCCCGGTGGTTGAGTATTGATCCCATGCATCGCTCAGTACCACGGCATCGGCTTGATCGAGCGCATCGAAAGCGGCTTGGCGCTCCGATTGTTCAGTCTGGGAAGTGTCCAATACCACGCGCCAGTAGCCGTAGAAAACAGCGGTTGACAGGGCGATGAAGAAGACCGTGACCAGCAGGCCGAGAGCCATGGATGGTCTTCCGCCGGCAGGCTTATCAATTGCTCGGCGCGCGGCCTGGGCGGTCGGTTCGATCGCTGGTAGTTCTTTTAGACCGCGAAGAGTAGGAATTTCTAGGGAATTACCGCATGAACAGGTCAAGCTTTGCCCTGCCTGGCTGACGGTCACGGCATGCTTGGCTCCGCAGGGACAGGTCAATTGATAGTGCATAGGCTGTGGATTTTCTGTAAGCAAACTCGAAGGGGGATGTCATCAAACGTTCTTTGGCGAACTTCGGCTCGGGTGACTGGACCGGCCAACTCTCGTAGTTAGAATTGGGAACACCGGCGAAGTGCTGCATAGGTATTAGCCGGCCCGCTACCTCCGCGTATGGACCGTGGAGGTTTGAGTGGCATTGCTGATGGGATCAGTTGGGATGTGCCAGTTTGGTATGTGCCCGCTTGTTCTGGTTGGTAATGGGTGACACGGGGGAGTAGTACTGCGTCTGGGCCTCTGCATATTAAAAGACCGCGCGCTTTGTTCGACGTCGGTGAACTGAACCATTCATTTTGCAGATGACTTGCGGACTCTTTCCTGTCGACCCAAGTATGACTCAATCGTAGCTGGGGAAAAGTAACCCGAGAACCACGGGTGATGCTTTTTCTTGCTGATAGGATCCGAGGCGTACTTGTTTGCTCAAACGGCTGGATGTCCGTCGCTGTCAACCGTTGATGCGACGCATTCAGTGGCTACTACGTGTGGCAGTAGGTTGGGGATCGATGCGCGATTGGTAAATATTGTTTTCAGGTCTTTTTTGAAAGATCGTTAGAGTTTGGTTGATCGCGTTTGGATTCGCAGCAGATTGCAAGTGCACGGTTGCAGTGGCAGATTTGGGAGCCAGTGACGGAAACGCGAGTTCCCGGATGGAATTGACGAGAGCGGTTGAAGAGGTTCAGAGGAAATAGTGTTCGACGTCCAGTCCGAAAAGTGCCTACCGGTTTGTTGTTCCCATTTGCCCGATGATCGAGTCATGTTGAGCTTTGGGTGTGGGTGGAGCCACCGGGTTGAGGCGCGTAAGAGCATGAGTGCAATGGCTGGCAGCGCACAGATTAACTGAACGAAATCAATTGCCCCGTCGCGAAACTTGGAATCAATAGAACGTTTTACTATTTGTTTGCTTGAAGCAAACAAGTGTGAAGCAAGTGGTAGAGTAGATGTGTCTTTTGAAAGAAGACCACTCCGCTTACGCTTCGCGCTTTGCTGGCTTGAGCAGACATGGTCACTTTGGCACAACAGGAGTAAGCCCTTGTTCGACGTAATGCTGGACGAATTCGATGACGACGCCACACGCGGTGCCGACGACGAATTGGAAGGCTTTGAGAAGCTGGCAATCGATGACGATGAGCCGGTGGAACCTCAAGTACTTTCCGATGACGATGGCCTGGCCGCCGAGGGCGAAGTTCAGCTGGAAAGCGACGAAGAGCTCTTGGCCGCCGCCGATGAGGAGATTGAGACTTGGTCCGATGACCCTGTGCGCATGTACTTGACGCAAATGGGCGAGATACCGCTGCTGACACGCGCGGAAGAAATTCGCCTTGCCAAGACTATTGAAGTAACGCGCCGCCGGTTCCGCACTAAGCTGCTCGAATGCGACTACGTGATGCAGTTCGCATACAAGATCCTCCGCCGCGTCGAGAGCAGTGAGCTGCCGTTCGATCGTACCGTGCAAGTTTCCGTAACTGACCATTTGGAAAAGGAGCAAATTCTCGGACGACTTCCGCATAACCTGAAGACTCTCGAAACCCTGCTCAAACGCAATCGACGCGATTATCGCATCGCGCTGGCCAGCAATACGCCAATGGCTCGCAGGAAAGAGGCTTGGAAGGCACTCGGACGTCGTCGTCGCAAGGCTGTGCGCCTGGTAGAAGAACTGGGTTTGCGGACCCAGCGTCTCGAACCACGCATCGATGATTTGGCCAAGTTCAGTCGACGAGTTGATGACCTGAGGTCTGAGATCGACCGCTTGGCTGGTGACCGCGTCTCCGCTGCTCAACGCAACGAACTCCTGCAAGAGTATCGTCAAATCCTGATATCAACTCAGGAAACGCCGTCGAGCTTGCGCAACCGCGTCGCCATGGTTCAGCAAGTGTTCAACGAATACCAACGCGCCAAGAAGCAGCTCTCCGAGGGCAACTTGCGCTTGGTCGTGTCGATCGCCAAAAAGTATCGCAACCGCGGCTTGAGCTTCCTGGACCTGATCCAAGAAGGCAACGCAGGTTTGATGCGCGCGGTCGATAAGTTCGAGTATCGACGTGGCTTCAAGTTCTGCACCTACGCAACGTGGTGGATCCGTCAAGCGATCACCCGCGCTGTCGCAGACCAGAGCCGTACCATTCGCATCCCGGTGCATATGGTCGAAACCATGTCGCGTGTACGCAACGTCTCCCGCCAGTTGCTGCAAGAGTTGGGTCGCGAACCAACGCTTGAAGAAACGGCCAGACGTGCTGAGACCACGATCGAGGAAGCTCGCCGCGTGCTCGCCATGAGCCGCTATCCGATCAGCCTTGATCGACCCGTCGGAAATAGCGAAGACAGCCAGTTCGGCGATCTTCTGCCCGACGGCACTGCCGAAAGTCCTGCCATCGGCGCAGGACAGGAAATGCTTCGCGATCGCATTAACCACGTCCTCAAGACGCTCAGTTACCGCGAACGCGAAATTATCAAGCTGCGTTATGGACTAGGTGACGGTTACAGCTATACGCTTGAAGAAGTCGGGCACATCTTCAAGGTTACGCGTGAACGTATTCGTCAAATCGAAGCCAAAGCCGTGCGCAAGCTACAGCAACCAAGCCGCAGTCAAGACTTGGTTGGTTTCCTCGATTAGTGAGAATCGTTTCGCTTTAATAACTTGATGGGGGCAGCCGCGAAGGGGCCGAGCTAAACGCTCGGCCCCTTCTTTTTTTGCTCGCTCAATCTTGTGTCCCTCATTTTTTGTCAGATAGAATCAGACAGAAGATCGATTGACAAAAAATGAATCCCGGGGTCCATCATGCTCTGGCCTCTCATGCTTCCCGTTCAAATAACGTGCGCAGTCATGCTGGCGATGATCATCATCGCTACGTTTTCAGCTTGGGCATCGGGTTGGCGGCCAGGAGCAGTGTTCTCTGTTTCCGTGATCGTTGCGGTCACTGCGTTTATTCCTTCATGCTCTGGCATTATGGGGATCGTCGACGCACGCAGGTTCGGCATGTTCCAATATGCAAGTTATCCGCAAGTTCAAGACTTCCGCGTCGAACGCTATTTGCCCGAAGCGGCTACGGCCATCACGCTTGAGAAGAGCCCTATGGGCCATCGCGCTAAATACAACTTGCCCGCCGGTGCGCTGGATGAATTCCTTGAGAGGTTGAGTGCCCAAGCTGGTGCGACGGTAGATGGCACGGAGATCCGTCAAAGTGCTGCTACAAACGTGGACGAGATCGATCAATGGTTCGGTGATCTCGACTGGCCCGCTTTGAAAGATCCGCTGCGCTTCCAAAGCCCAATAGAAGCCGACGGCGGTGGCGCGACCTACTTCCTCGAACCATCCACCGGCACCGTGTATCACCGTGCCGGGTATTGGTAATCGAAGGGAAGCAAGGCCATGGCATCTGACCAAAAATTGTCTGACAGAAAATTTTTCTGTCCCTAAATTTTTTGTCTGTTGGATCGTGCGTTAAGACGCAATCTCACGAAAAGCCGACGGGCAGTTCGATGCCTTCTTGTTCCAGGCACTCGGCGCCTAGCCAATCGTGTTGCAAGCCCATCCAAACCAGCAAGCCCTTTTGGGCATGCATGCGATTGCCGGCTTGAACAACGATAGCGCTTTGAGGGCTGTCGATCACTTCGTCGGTGATCTCTTCGCCGCGACGCGCGGGCAAGCAATGCATCACGCGGGCTTTGGGTGGGCGCGTGACGCATGAGGTGACCGTTCAATTGGAACTGCGAGAAGATCGAGCGACGCTCGGCCGCTTCTTGCTCTTGTCCCATACTGGTCCAAACATCGGTATACACAAAGTCTGCTTCAGCCAGTGCGATCTTGGGATCGACCGATTGTTCAATATCAGCGTGTGGATAACTACGATAGATTTGTTTGATCCAACCTTCATCCATGAAATAATCTTTAGGGCCCAGCAGTCGAAAACGCATGCCCACCATGGCCGCGGCCAAGGCGAGCGATCGAGCTACGTTGTTGCCATCACCCACAAAGGTCATCGTCCGTCCAGCCAGCGGGCCGGCGATCTCTTGCATCGTCATGATGTCGGCCAAAGCCTGGCAGGATGAGCCAGGTCGGTCAAGCCGTTGATAATGGGCACGCAGTCATAAGATGACAGATCGTCAACCGACTGATGCTTTTTAGCGCGACAAACAACAATGTCCGCATACTCGGCCAACACGCGAATAAAGTCACCGGTGGCTTCGCGACTTTGCCATCCCACTTCCTGCCCAAGGAACATGGCCGCACCGCCCAATTGCAGAATGCCGGCTTCGAAACTGACGCGCGTCCGCAGACTCGGCTTCTCAAACAACATGGCCAGCACGCGACGGGCTAGCCAAGGTGGACGACGACCGGCAGCCAACAGTTGCTTGATCTGCTGGCTGATCGAGAGAATTATGTGCAGCTCCTGCTGGCTGATTTCGAACAGTGTGAGAAGGTGACGCACGATAATTTTTCCTCGCCACCAACAAAATAACGCACCGAACCCACATCCCGTTTGGGTAGGGATGAAGGCTCGATGCGGTAAGCTGTTTTAACTTGCACGCGGCCGGTGGCAGGACCTTTGCTGTTGGCGTGTCGAACGGTAAAGAGCTTGAAAATAACTAGCTTTGGGCCGCGGTGTCAAGCTCCCGCAGCTTTTTCCAGCATTTCTCGCATGGCAGACTTGGCCGTCGCGATGGCTTCCGGCAATTTCTCTGGTTGCTTGCCGCCGGCTTGGGCCAGGTCCGGCTTGCCACCGCCACCACCGCCTACGACAGGTGCCACGCGGCTAATCCATGTGCCGGCCGACATGCCTTGATCGACCAAGGCCCGGCTAATGCCCGCGACCAACAGCACTTTGTCTTCACCTTCGCGGCTGGCCAGCAGCACTGCTACCGGCGATGCGCTCTGTTTGCGAATTTGATCGATCCATTGACGCATCAAGTTCGGAGTAGCGCCGCTGGTCTCGACAACAATAACCGATGTTTCGCCAACCTTCTCAGCTTGCTCCAGCAACGAGCCAGCCGATACATCGCCTGTACCTGCCAGCCGCGATGCTTGATCGCTCAGTCGTGCCAACTCTTCTTTGAGCGCCCTGAGCCGTGTAGCGATTTCTTGCGGTGCGACGTTCAGCAGCCGAGCCACATCGCGCAGAGTCGATCGCTGCTGCGCGTAACCGGTCAGCTTGGCAGCGCCAGTGGCCACAGCCACGCCGCCTTCACTGCTGCCACCACCGCCCAGGAGCTGCTTCTTCAAATCGCGAACCCGCTTCACCAGGCCACGCGTGGCATCGGCCAGTTGTGTGGGAGTGGTGTCGAGCACAGTGGCTGCTTCCGACAGGATCTGTTCAACTTGTCGACGATGTTCGGCGGCGCGCACGCCGGTAAGGGCCACCACGCGACGCGTGCCGGCTGATACGCTTTCTTCAGCAATCACTTCGAACTCTTCAACGTCTTTGGTATTGGTCAAGTGAGTGCCGCCGCACAGTTCGCGCGAGAACTCGCCCATGCTGACCATGCGCACCGGATCGGGATACTTCTCACCGAACAACATCATGGCACCAGCCTTGCGAGCTTCGCCCAGCGGCACAAGCTTCCATGAGACAGGTGATGATTCACGCACGCGCTCGTTGACAATCTTTTCGATCTCATCGATTTGATCATCGGTCAACGCGGATTGATTGGTAAAGTCGAAGCGCAACCAGTCGGCATCCACTTTGCTGCCTTGTTGTTGTGCATGGCCACCGACGCTGCGCTGCAAGGCATGATGCAGAATATGCGTAGCCGAGTGAGCGCGGGCAATGGCCGTGCGTCGCGTTGTTATTGACGCGAGCCGTAACCGGCTGGCCTTCCTTCAACTCACCGCTCTTCAATTGACCATAATGAACGATCAGCTCGCCAACACGCTTGGTATCGGTGACTTCGAAGCGAGTATCGCCGCTAACAATTTCACCGGTGTCACCGACTTGACCACCGCCTTCGGCATAAAACGGCGAGCGATCCAAGACGATGCGGACCGTTTGATTGGGATCACCGCCGGCTGACAAGCGGCCGACCAGTCGATCATCTTCAGGTGAACCGACGATGATGCCTTTGAGTTCCGCTGTTGATTCCGTAACTTCGTAGCCGAGGAACTCGGTGCGCAGCAAGGCTTCTTTCAGCGTTTCAATTGGGCCAGTCTGGAACAATTCTCGCTGATCGCCGCCGCTGATCTTTTCGTGTTCGTGCATCGCATCGCGATAGCCGTCCCAATCGAACGTCAAGTTTCGCTCGGCAGCTAACGTTTGAAACAGCTCAGGCGGAACGCCATATGTTTGATACAGGCTGGCAGCTTCGCGGCCGTCGACCATTACGCGGCCAGTGCTCGACATGGCCCCGAAGACCGATTCAATGCGATTCAAGCCCGCATCGATCGTTTGGAAGAAGTCGTTTTCTTCGCGACGAATAACGTCTTGTACGCGAGCAATCGTTTGCTTGAGTTCGGGATAACATCTTGCATGGCTTGAGCCACCGCTGGCACAAGTTGATACAAGAACGGCTCGCGCATACCCATTTGATGACCATCCAGCACCGCGCGGCGCAACAGCCGTTTAATCACGTAGCGCGCTTTCTTCGGGCCGGGAATTACGTTTTCGTGTACCGCAAAGGTGCAAGCCCGAATGTGATCGCAGATACGACGCAAGCGTCGACCGTTGTCGCTATCGTATTCGTAACGCGTCGAGCAAACGTCGCCAGCGGCTTGCACGATCGGAAACAGAATATCGATGTGAAAGTTGGTCGGCACGTTCTGAAGAACGCTAGCCGTACGTTCCAGGCCCATGCCTGTATCGATGTTCTTGCTAGGCAGCGGTCGCAGATTGTTCGGCGGCGCACCGACGCGATTGAACTGCGTGAACACGAGGTTCCAAATCTCGACGCTCTTGCCATTGTCGAGCTGATAATAGATTTCGCTGCACGGACCGCAGACACCGTCGGGCCCTTGGCTAGGTGCGCTGGCTGGCCAGAAGTTTTCATCTTCTTCCATGCGTGAGATACGCGTAAACGGCAAGCCGATCTTCTCGTGGCAATAGTTGGCCGCTTCGTCATCGTCTTTGTACACCGTCACGCTCAGCCGGCCTGGATCGATGGCCAACCATTTCTTGCTGGTCAGGAACTCCCAAGCCCAAGTAATCGCTTCGGCTTTGAAGTAGTCACCGAAGCTAAAGTTGCCCAGCATCTCGAAGAATAGTGCGCAAGCACTTTTGGCAAGTCGTAGCCCTGGTGAATTCCAGTTTCACTTTGCCCAGAAAGTGATCCTTGAACTGGTTCATCCCCGGACCGGCGTGAACAGCACGGAAGGGTCCCAAGTGGGCACGAGCACGTCGCTCGGTTTGTCGGCTATGGCCCTGGGATTGGAAGTAAGAGAGGTACTTTTCGCGTAATTCGTCAGTTTTCATCAAAAATCCGTCCTTGCGGCATCGCTCAATTCAGCCATGGAAGAGCACAATATACAGCTGAATGAAAAAAACCTACCACCGAGGAAGTCGGCAGTAGGCAGATGGCAGGCAACTGACAAAAAATTATGGGACAGAAGATTTTCGTCATCCATTTTTGTCAGTTTGTTCCGCTGATCGTTACCGCATCTCTTCACCGTTGAGCATGAAACTGATCCCTTGCTGGCCGCCGCTAGAAAAGTGAAAGCCATCCCGATGCGGCCCTTGGCTTTCGGGATGACGCGATACTCCATCTCGGGCCCAGTCAGCCACTCAACTTTCAAGTCGACTGGCGAATCGTAAATGCCCGCCAGGAATTTGCGATTGTCGCCCGTCACGAGGGTATAGTGCCCACGTTGCATTTTGCCAGTTAGCGCAGAGTCGAGAACCAGGCTTCGCGGGCATAGGAAGATCGAGGGAGGAGTGAAAAGACTCTCAGGTGCGGCGGCGATGTCGGCGCCTTGTGCAATCGTAGAGTGCAAATTCTGTTGCTCGACGAATGGCAAGATGTCCACGATCCAGCCACCGATCTTGCCGCTGCGGCCAGCCCGCGGAAGTTTCTTGTGGACCTCCAGGAAGTGAACCGTGGCTAAATTGATTTGGTGAATGTTGTTCTTGCAACAGCATCCCTGGCTCTCTCACGTACCATCTGTACTGCAGGCAGCATCAGTCCCAGCACCACTGCGATGATCGAGAGGACGATGATGAGCTCGACGAGGCTAAAGGCAGAACGAGAAAGGCACATCGCACCCCTTTCAACGCAGGTTCAGGCAATCGAGCAATTTTGCTGCGCGCAGTATCCGTAGCCACCGCTGCCAAGCGGTGGAAAAAGTTCACTTTCCCACCTCTGGCGACGGTGGCTACTCAACTTCTCAATTCTCACTTGGACGTGACTTGACAGCAAACGAATAAGGCAGCCTTTCCTCGATGGCAGTCATGCGCTGGAGTCCATCCGTCATTTGACGCAAAGCATAACCATTGATGTATTGCGTCTGGAAAGGGCGGCGGAGAGTGCTTCGATTTGCTGATGCGCAACCCAAGCTGCGACTCGCTCTTTGTACCAACGCCATGGAAACGGAATCCACCACATCGCGCCCTCCTGCGACGCTTGTCGCCACATCGTCGGCGCCATACGCATCAGTTTAATCCAGGTTTCGCGCGGCACCCGTTCTGGTTGCAGCGCCTGCATATCGCCACCCTTGTGCAGAAATTCGTAGTCTTCCGCAGTCATTTGCTGTCGCAATAGAGCGAGACGAAACGACTCGAAATCACCGCAGTAGCCTCTTGCACGTCGTAGTCGACCAGGCGGAGCAGTTGGCTATTGACCTTCCAGGCCCGCCGCGCCAGTTCGAGATCGCGCATTTGCTGAGTCGCATAAGCACCAATCCACGCAGAGGTCTCGATCTCATCGCATAGCCGGGAAAGATCACTCGCGACAACCTTCGGCTCTCTCTCAAGGCGATCGAGTTGCTGCTCGAGTTTGCTTGAGCGCTTCGCTAATGTCGCCCCCGGCCTTTAATCGCGCATCGCGCTTTTCGGCAGGAGGATCATTCGATGGAATCGAATCACCCAAGCCCTGAGGCGCGGCCTCAGTTGCCAAGGGGGCCATTGTACGATAGGTCCTTTCCATGACATCTTGAACCGTATGCAGGATCGGTA
>JAZKJV010010076.1:0-40908 GCA_037367405.1 Ottelia alismoides | reverse complement strand
TACTGAGATCGTAAGCCACAATGATCGATTGTTTTTGACGTCACTGGTTCAAATGGATGAGAGTTGGAGTGACTCACTTCTCAAGGCAAAAGCATGGCGTGTTGATGCTCGCTTGGCGCGCCCATTCGGCCAACAAAAGCTGCAAGAGTGTCTTCGTCAGGCCCGCGCGGTTCGCAATGGCGCACGCGACACCTTAGCCTTTATCGGGCTCGGCGCCACTACTTTCTATCAAGAAATCAGAGGATTGCCATTTTCAATCGCTTTTGCCCTTGATCGTTGTGCCGTCGACGCGGTCTTCTTTTGAGTGTTTATCTCCTCAAGTGGGCGCCATTCTAGTTGATCCTCGAGTTATCAGGCCACAGGCGCTGGCGCCTCACTTAGCAAGGTTTAAGCGATCACGCTTTGGGGCGGTGACGCCGGTCGGAGTGTTGAGCCTTGATCCTGAAGCCGTGCGAGAGTACCGAGCCATCGCTGACTTGTTTTTTGCTCAACCAGAGAGCTTGGAAGATTGGAAAAGTGTCATTCAGCGTCTTTCTCGGCGGGTGATTCACGGGTCTGAAGTGCGCGAGGTTATCATTTCTGGGCGGCGAGCTATCAAGAGCCAAAACTGGAAGCAGGCTTTGCGCCTAGTGACTGCAGCGCTTAACATGGATCCTGATCGTCATGAATTGCATGAGCTGGCAGGACGCTTGCTCGAGCGGCGGGGCAAGAAGCAAAAAGCCATTGAACACTACCGCACAGCTCTGCAAGACAATCCATGCTCACCGTTGCCCTACCTTCGCTTGATGGATTTACTCAAAGATCGCAATCAACTCATCGACGTGGTGAAAGACGGAACACGTTTTTGCCCTAGGCACCCTCAGGTTTTGCAGTTTAGTCAGAAGGTGATCCAAGTATGAGCGCTTCTAAGGTTTCATCGCTTCGGCTGGTTTCTCCGGCAGTGCCTGCTGACGTTTTCAATCTCGCTCAGCTCTACGGAAAAAATCCGACTACATTCATGTCGTTTTACCAAGGCTTTGAGTATTTTCGCTGGCAAAGGGGATTGCAGTCTGCAGTGCTACCCTACGTTCGTACCGAGACAGCCTGGGTTGCAGCCGGTGATCCGCTAGGGCCTCCCGAATGTCATCGCGATTTATTGCGAGCGTTTGAGAGTGCGGCATCCGCTCAGAAGTGCCAAGCGCTGATGCTGCCAGCATCCGAGTCAACGGCTCAGTTGGCGCGAGAGCTCGGTTATTATACGGTGCAAATCGGCAGTGATCCTTGGTTGTCTATAAGCCACCTACGTCATCGCTCCGATTATTTAAATCTTCTTCCGATCGCTAAGCATCTGCGTAAAGCCGGGGCTAGTGTAACAGTCTTTGAGCCCGAGCGGCTCTCAGCGCTTGAGCGGACAGAATTGACCGAACTGACAGACCGCTGGCTTAAAAGTCGCAAGTGTGCGCCCCTTTCTTTTTTAAATCGTTTGGAGCCTTGGACTCTTTCCGAGCATAAAAGGTATTTTAGGCTAACCTATGAAGGAACCGTGCATGGTTATTTAGCCGCTGTTCCTGTGCCAGCCCGTAACGCTTGGTACTTGGTTGATCTGATTCGAGCGCCGTTTTCTGCGCCTGGCACTACAGAACTGCTGATCATTGAAGCGATGGAACTTTTGCGCAAAGAGGGCGCCGCAGAGATCACTTTAGGAATGTCGCCATTGGCAAATGTTGAACGAGAGGAAAGGCGGCGCCATCCTTTGGTCCATCGGGTGCTGAACTTTGTGTTTGAGCATCTTAGCGCCTTTTATGGATTTAAATCCTTATTTCATTATAAGAGTAAATTTCGTCCTGACTATTGGGAAAACTCCTATTTGGTGGTGCTTTCCGATCGTATGACATTGCAATCCGGCTATGGACTGATGCGAGCTTTATTTGCCAACGGTCTCTGGCGCACGACCTGGCAGTCGATAAAGCACTCGCTTAATCACTGGACGCCGGCCAAATTGAGTTCTTATGTTTTTAGCGAAAACTTTGTGCCGCGTCGGATTCCAGATCAATGGTCAGACGTTCCCCGCTCAATGTCATTAACGTTGCTATTCATTCTTTTGAACGTACTGAGTTTAAAACCAACCAGGAAGCCTTCTCGTGGCCAATCTTTTCCCATCATTGGACGAGTTTAGAGGGCTGGGGTCAAGTGGTTACGGCGGGTTTGGCACATGAAGATGTGGTTCACCTTCTGTTCAATATGACGTTGTTGTTTGTCTTTGGTGGACTTCTGGAAATCAGTCTTGGAAAATTAAATCTATTTCTTAGCTATATCATCGGTTTATTGATGGTTAATCCGCTCAACGGATTGTTGTTTTCGACTCTGTTGAATAGGCTGGGTTTAGAAAATCTCTACCAGGCCTTTTTGCAAGATTCAGATAGGGGTAATTCCTTGGCGGTATTTTCTGTTATAGGATCTTTCGCGGCCCTATCTCGTCGCCCGCGACTAATGGCGATCGTCCTGAGCTTTAGCCTTTGCCTCTATTCTGTCTTTCATGGGTCATTAATGCCATTGAATCATTTGGTGGCCTTAGGGCTTGGGCTTTTGACAGTTTACTCCTGGCTGAGATGAGATTGGCATCTAGATAAAGATGCGGTAGCAAGAGGTCCGTGGTGATCTTGCCGACAAATAGCCCAGAGATTTTTGCGAAATGCCATTTTCTTTTGCGGAAGGTTTGGCTTGAGACCATTAAGAGTAAGGTCGCAATAACGGGCAACGCTTACATCTCCAGCAAGAAGCCAGCATAGAGAAACTCGTCGTGCCTATGCTTATACTGAAAATATTTAAGCCGAGGGTCCATTCCTCGATAATAGCCAAGGGCTAAGCGAATGGTTTGTCCGTTATTGTTGGTGAAGTGATTGCCTGCGACCCAGCCTGCTTGGAGATGAGCTGTCACATCAAGATTTCCCCAGCCATACTCCTCAACTCCTGCTGCGAGAAAAGGAACGAACTTGTGAACATTCTCACTCGCTCCCGTTGGAAACCATTCAACAAATTGGTGGGCGCCAAAAAACGGAATCCATGGATTGCTTAGCACAAAGGGGCGAAACCCGCCGCCCAGTCGCCAGCTCTGATCAATGTCTTTAATGACACGAAGATCGATCATCTCATTGCCAAGATCGGGTCCGATCAAATCGCGATCGGGCACATTGTCTGCAATGTGACCTGATTGATGAGTCCAAACAACACTGCCGCGTAATGTGTCAGTGAACGCCATATCCATTGCAAAACCAACCCGAGCGTCGATGGTTTGCGTGTAGAGAGTTCCTCCCGCGTGGCCGCTGAATTCGTAGCCGACGTTGGCAGAGGCGTGAAGAACAAATTGCGGTTTCCAGTCGTATCCGGTGAGTTCAAGAAATGCAAGTGATCCGCCAATGGCACCCCAACCTCTGCCTCCACTTCGAGCGACCAGCATGGATTGGGGATCAAAAAACAATCCATAGGATTGATAGAGGGCATGATGGTTATCAGGGTTCACGACAACTTCAGTGTGGCCAATGTTTGAAGCGACCAAGAGCTGGAGCAAAAAAACAAATGGATGCATTTTCATGCAAACCCCCCTACTGATTTAAATTTTATGGGGATGTCTAAGTGTTGGCAACAAGAGTAGAGATGGCATTGAAATTGACTTTATTTCAATGCCTAGCAATCCTTAGCTTTAAGGGAGTGTTGAGCATGGGACTTTTTTGTGGCTTTTTATTGAGCGCTTTCATGCTCCACGCTGTCGAAAACGGGAGCAAGACGAAGTGCACTGCCAAAGAATTAAAAATGCAGGATTGCCGACTCTATTTGGCAAGTTATAATATTCGTTTGACATCAAAGACCATCGCTTGGAATGACGGCAACTGGCACACGATTGACCCGGCTCCGTTAATTGGTGAAGGGCTCACCTGGGAAAAAATCACTTTCGGTCTCATTGGTCATCATCCGGTGATACAACTTTGGATATGGGATCAGGGTCAAGGTGAAGCCGTGTTCAATCTCTTCATTGGTATGTGGCCGAGGCTGAAAAACACCGGCTGGCTATTCTCGCCGAGGGAGTTGTTCGCAAACGCCATGCGAAAACTTCAATTGATCCAAAGGCAAAAAACGAACCACAGTTTTTGTATGACGACTGGGAAAAACACGATCTAAAGTCGACGGATACGGGAAAACTAGAGTGGTCCCTAGGTGGCCAGAAAAAAATTCTCGCAATCTCTTCCGGCAACCATTCATCAGAGTAGGCTTTGCGCTCTTTGTTTGGCTTGCTCCAGGCCTTCGCGTGAAGGCACTGCTCCTTGGGCAAAATCCGGTCGTCCGCCGCCTTTGCCACCTAAGGCCGCAGCAACTTCCCCAAGAATCTTACCGGCGTTCAGCTTAGGCGTGAGTGATTTGCTGACACTAACGATCAGCGGATGTGACGACTCGCCTTTTCCAACAATCACCACAACAGCATCTTTGAGTTTATCTTGCAATTTATCAGAAAGATCGCTCAAAACCTTGCGGTCATCGACGGGGAGATCGGCAAAAACAAAATGTCCTTTGAGCTCGCCCTTTTGAAAGGGTTCGGCCGCATTCACTAGGCTTTGCAGATCAACATTTTTGCCTTTTAGAGATTGCACCTCTCGCTGCAATTGCCGAATTTGATCTTGCATGTGATCAATCCATTCTGGCAGTTGAGCGCCCTCGCCCTCCAGGTACTTTGCCCAATTCAGGGAGAGTCCTGCCTTTTGTCGGGCGGCAAGGGCCTCCTCAGATAAACTTTTTAGGTAGACCGCAGCTCGCTCCCCAGTGATCGCTTCCGCCCGACGGACACCTGCACTCACGCCGCTTTCGCTGACGATTTTAAAAAAGCGAATCTGGCCCGTATTCCCAACATGGGTGCCGCCACAGAGCTCTGTTGAAAACGATCCCATCCCGACCACTCGCACTTCGTCTTGGTACTTCTCACCAAAAAAGAGCCAGGGCGCCACAATCAATGGCCGACTGGTAGGGCATCACTTTTGTTGTTACAGGTAGAGCCTTGGCGATCTCGGCATTGACTAACGCTTCAATGGTTTCAATTTGCTTCTCGCTCAGTGGTTGATTGTGAGTGAAGTCAAAGCGAAGCCGATCGGGCTCAACCAGAGACCCCGCCTGTTGCACATGGTGGCCAAGCACTTTGCGAAGAGCCGCGTGCAAAAGGTGGGTAGATGAGTGATTGTTTGCGGTGGCGCGACGGTCCGATTCATGAACCACAAGCTGAACCAAATCACCAGCTCGGATGAATCCATCAGTGACCTTAACGTGGTGAAGAAAAACATCGTTTTGCTTGGTTGTATTTAAGACCTCAGCTTCTCCGCCTGGGGAACGGATCACGCCACGATCTCCAACTTGCCCCCCACCTTCAGCGTAAAAGCAAGTGCGATCGGTAACCAAGATCCCTGTCTGCTCGGAGGACAATTCGGAAATGGCCTTGGATCCATCACTGAGTGCCAAAAGTTTGGCTGTTTGTTCTTGCGTTGTCGTGTAGCCAGTGAATTGGCTCGCCCCGTGGGCGCTTTGCAATTGCTGAGTGAAAGTAACAAGAAAGGCTTGGTCACCGGAAAGGCTCTTGCCCTTCCAGGGAGGCCCTGGCCTTCTCTTTGGCCGCCATGAGTTGTCGTTCAAAGCCGGCATGGTCAATGGTGAATCCCTTCTCTTGGGCCATCAAGAGAGTCAAGTCCACGGGAAAACCATAGGTATCATACAGTTTGAAAACAGCCTCTCCGGGGAGAGTTCCGCCCTGGCTCAGGCGGCTAAGCTCTTGCATGAGCATATGGGTTCCTTGGTCCAAAGTTGCGAGAAAGCGCTTTTCTTCATCATGCACGGTGCGATCAATCAATTGCCTTCGTTGCTTTAACTCGGGATAGGAATCGCCCATTTTCTGGATTAGCTCATGTACAATATTTGGCAACAAGGATTGGGTCTCTGACAGTTGGCGGCCATAACGAATGGCTCGCCTCATGATTCTTCGGAGCACGTAACCGCGCCCCTCGTTAGAAGGTAAAACGCCATCAGCAATGAGAAAGCCTGTTGCGCGAGCATGATCGGCCAAAACACGCATAGCCACATTCATTTGTGCTGCTTGCGTGCGAGCAAGGCCAGTAAGGCCTTTGAGAGAGCGCGTGTAACCATGCCCAGTGAGTTTGGCTGCCACTTGAATCAAATCTTGAAAAGATCCGTGTCATAATTGCTGATTTGGCCTTGAACAACACTGGTGAATCGCTCCAGTCCTGCGCCGGTATCGACGGAAGGTTTAGGCAGGTTAACGCGTCCTCCTTTTCCGTCCTCTTCAAATTGCATAAAAACCAAATTCCAGATTTCCATAAAGCGATCGCCATTGCCGCCCATCACATTATCAGCAGGATCGCCGGGAACATCCGGCCCCAGATCGTAAAAAATTTCTGAGCTGGGGCCGCAGGGACCGCTATCGCCCATTCGCCAAAAGTTGTCTTTCTCACCAAAGCGGTAAATACGATCTTTTGGGACGCCCTCCTGCTTGTGCCAAATGTCAGCAGCTTCATCGTCTTCTTGAAAGACAGAAACGTAGAGGCGGTTTTTATCGAGAGCAAATTCTTTGGTGACCAATTCCCAAGCGAAGTGAATGGCCTCTTTCTTAAAGTAATCGCCAAAAGAGAAATTACCGAGCATTTCAAAAAAGGTGTGATGGCGAGCCGTGTGGCCGACGTTCTCCAGGTCATTGTGCTTACCGCCCGCTCGCACGCATTTTTGCGCGCTGACCGCCCGTCGGTACTCGCGTTGCTCCAGTCCCAAGAACACATTCTTGAATTGATTCATTCCCGCGTTGGTGAAGAGCAAGGTGGGGTCATTTTCAGGAATCAATCGGGAACTGGCTACTCGTTGGTGCCCGTTACGAACAAAATAATCGATAAATTTTTGGCGAACTTCATGGCTCTTCATTTAAAACCTGCCTAATCCTGCGGTCAGAAAATCCGCGATTTCTTAAATAACGAAAGATCTTAGCTCGATCAGCAAAAGAAAGCGACCCTTCGCTTGCAAGTTTGCGGAATTTCCTTTCCACTAACTGACGGACCTTATTGATCTCCTCGTCCTCGTCCACTTTGGGAAGAGGGAGTCGCCGCTTGCGCAAATAGCCCTCTATATAAGCCTGGCTTTTCAGCTTTCGGCTGAGTGTCTCTGCGGTTCGCTTGGCAATCTCTTCATTGCTGGGTATCCAGCCGCGAATGTCAGCGTCCCGAAGTGTCGCTTCAACCACCTCGTCTGAGAATGATTTTAGTAATTTTTGCTGCAATTCATAGCGGGAATGATCACGAAGGGCGAGGTAGCGCGTGAGCCGATCAAAGGCTCTTTTCAAATCGCGTTCAAGCTCGTCGGCGTTTTTTCTCCATGGACCTTCTGGACGTCCTTGAGGGGCTGAGGTTCGTTTTTCAGTTCGGGGCGGCGATTGGGTACAATTTCAATTTCTTCGATGTTTCGCCAACTGTCTGCCACTTTTTTGTCATAAGCGCCAGTTTGTGACCATTTTTTGCCGTCCATGGCCGTAAATCCTTCCGCACGGATTCGAAAGTCTTCGGCTCGAGTGCAGTGCAGCAACGCTTCTTCGTAAGCGATATGCTCACGATTGAAGAGTTCAAGGAGACTTTGGTCAAAAGATTGCATTCCGTAAGAGGCTCCTTCTTCGATCGACTGCGGGATATCAGCTGTTAGTTTCGGGTTTTCAATCATTTCGCGAACCCGCCCACTGTTGATCATGACCTCACAGGCTGGAATTTGCCCGTTTCCATCTTTGCGGCGGCAAAGTCTTTGAGAAATCACCGCTTTTAATACGGACGCAAGCTGAATTCGGACTTGCGCTTGCTGTCCCGCTTCAAAGGCGGCAAGAATTCGGTTGATGGTCTCTGTGGCGTCCAAGGTGTGAAGGGTCGAGAGCACAAGATGTCCTGTCTCAGCGGCCAGCAACGCGTTTTCAATTGTTTCGCGGTCGCGCATCTCACCAATGAGAATAACGTCAGGATCTTGCCGCAAACCCGAGCGAAGGGCGTTGGCAAAGGAGGTGGTATCAATGCCAATCTCGCGTTGAGTGATGAGGCACTTGCGATCACGTATAAGATATTCAATGGGGTCTTCAATGGTGAGAATATGCTTAAATTCACGTCGGTTGATGTCATCCAATATGGCAGCGAGAGTGGAGGATTTGCCCGAGCCGGAAACCCCCGTGATAAGAACAAGGCCGCGTTCCTCACGCGCAATTTTTGCTACGATCGGCGGAAGATTGAGATCAGCAAAGGTGGGCACTGTGAACGGGATATTTCGCACCACCATTCGAGTGGTTCCCCGTTGTTTGAAAATGCTCACGCGAAAGCGTCCTAAGCCTGAAATTCCATATCCCAGATCGATCTCTCGGCCAAAGTCAAAGCGTTCTCTTTGTTGATCGTCCATGATGGTTAACGCCATACCCTCGATCTCTTCGCCGGAGAGAGGTGGGAAAGTGCTATCAATGGGTTGTAACACGCCATGAATACGAATGACCGGAACAATTCCGGCCTTCAAGTGAACATCGGTCGCTCCTCGATCGAGGGCCTTGCGTAAGATATCTTCCAAATTCACCACAAGCACTTGTCGGAACACCTGGTTGGCCGCTTTACGAAACGGGAGGAGGGAGGGAAAGTTCCAGACGTGTGTTTAGGCCGGAGCTAGCGCCGTGGGCACGGCTTTCGTCTCGCATGAATGTTCATGGCCTATTTGCGAACAACAAGAAACGCGTGATAGACATTAAAAGATGTCGTCATCCCAGCTTTCTCCGCTTCATCGCCGCTCTCTCAATCTTTTGGCCACATGGTTTGGTCTTGGCCGTACAGGATTTATGCCAGGGACCTTTGGCACGTTAGGGGCCATCCCTTTGGTATGGCTTTTTATCCAGCTCGGAGAAATGAATTATCTCTACGCTAGTTTTGGCTTTGCGGTCTTTTCTATTTTGGTCGCTCATCTGTACGAGATGGAGATTGCTGGTGAACATGACACTCCCGAACTGGTGATCGATGAAGTGGCTGGTTTTTTGGTGACCATGGCTTGGCTTCCCTTCACGTGGAAGTGGGTGTTGAGCGGCTTTCTGCTGTTTCGGCTCTTTGATATAGTGAAGCCTTTTCCGATCTCGTGGATTGATCGTAAGGTTTTAGGAGGCGTGGGAGCGGTCGCCGATGATCTTCTGGCCGGTATTTTGAGCAGTGTGATCTTACAGTATTTGGTGCAAATCTATGGCCGATAAACAAGTTGAGCGATTGGTAAGTCTTTGTCTTGAGCGCGGAGTGACATTGGCTCTGGCCGAGAGCTGCACAGCCGGTTTGATGTCCAGTCTGATCGGCGAGTATCCGGGCGTGTCCAAGTTCTTTCGTGGTGCCGTGGTGTGTTATTCAGGATTGGTCAAAGAGAAGGTCTTGGGTGTGCCGTTGCCCCTGTTGCGGACTCATGGAGAAGTCAGTTTGCCGGTGGCTTTGGCTATGGCCAAAGGGGTTAGGCAAAAGTTATTTGCAGATTGGAGTGTGAGTCTTACCGGAATCGCTGGTCCGGGAGGCGGATCTCCGGATAAGCCGGTGGGCACTGTGTGCTTTGCTGTCGTGGGCCCAGGATTTGAAATGACCTCCAGGCAAGTGTTTCCGGCCGATGGGGGCCGTAAAGACATCCAGCGACAAGCTGCGCTTTTTGCTTTCGATTTTCTCTTAAGTGCGATGAGATAGGCGCGAGTGAGATTCTTTATAGACAAGCAAAGCCGGGGTTGGGGCTGGGATACAATTCTCACTCAATAAGGAGAAAAAATGGCGATTCAAGTAGGCACAGGTAGTGACAAGGGCAAAGCCTTGGAGTTGGCGATTGCTTCCATAGAGAAGCAGTTCGGCAAAGGCTCCATCATGAAATTGGGTGGAGATAAGGGACTTTACGAAAATGTCCCGGTGTTTTCCACAGGCGCTTTGAGTTTGGATATTGCTCTTGGGATTGGCGGTTTGCCTAAGGGGCGAATCATTGAAGTGTATGGACCGGAAAGTTCAGGCAAAACCACTTTGGCTTTAAGCACCGTGGCGCAAGCGCAAAAAGCGGGTGGCAGTGTGGCTTATGTGGATGCGGAGCACGCGTTGGATGTGACCTATGCTCGCAAGTTGGGTGTTAAGGTCGATGACATGTTGATTTCCCAACCTGATACGGGAGAACAGGCCCTTGAGATCGTTGAGACCTTGGTGCGCTCAGGTGCCATTGACGTATTGGTGATCGACTCGGTCGCTGCCTTGACGCCAAGAGCAGAGATCGAAGGAGAAATGGGTGACAGCCATATGGGCTTGCAAGCTCGTTTGATGTCGCAGGCCTTGCGCAAACTGACCGCAGCTATCTCTCGTAGCAACACTTTGGTGATTTTCATTAACCAAATCCGTATGAAAATTGGCGTTATGTTTGGCAACCCCAGAAACCACCACCGGTGGAAACGCCTTGAAGTTTTATGCTTCTGTTCGTTTGGATGTGCGTCGTATTGGAGCCATTCAAAATGGTGACGAAGTGGTGGGGAACCGCACGGCAGTCAAAGTGGTGAAGAACAAAATGGCGCCGCCCTTTGCAAAAGTGGAATTTGACCTCATGTATGGCGAAGGGATTTCAGCAGAAGGGGATGTGCTTGATTTGGGCGTGAAGAAGGAATTTATTGAGAAGTCAGGCGCTTGGTATTCCTACAAAGGGGAGCGCATGGGGCAAGGGCGTGATCAAGCCAAGCAATTTCTCAAAGACAATCCGAATATCATGGTCGAACTGCGTGAGAAAATTTTGTCTGCCTATGGCATTGGCGCCAAAGGGGCCGAGAAAAAGGCTGAAGCCATTGGGGCCATGATAGAGAAATCGGGTTCAACGGCAAATGCTCCATCGGCGTCTGCCTCGTCTTCAGCGGCACGCACGGCAGGTGCAGAGAAAGACAAAAAATCTTCCGCTCGTAAGTCTTAAGAGCTGGTTGCAAAACCCACCGGCAAAACTTTACAGAGAGACCTTTTGTCACCGAAAGGTCTTTCGTCTTTAAACAGAATTCATCGCATTAGCTAAAATCTGTATCGCAAGCGACTCGCTGTTTTTAGGCACATGAGTTGCAATGGTTCAAAACCCAGGAGGGTTCATGCGAACCAAGAAACTTTTTGCCTTCACTTTATTGATGCTCACTTTTCTCTCTGCATCCGCCAAGTGGTTTGGCCCATCGATAGACGCAAGACAAAGTGCTAATATTGATGATTTAAAGGCCCTGCGTACGAGAAAGAAGGCACAATCAAGAGAGTCTGATGGTTTCTTGCTGGAAGATGGAAGAGTTGTCTATGTAAGACCCGATAGGGCTTTGGTCGTTGTTGGCGGATTAAATAATGTAAAGCAAATTCTTCTCTTTAAGGGAAGGCTGATGGCTTTAACTGAAGGCGGTAGCGCCTACCTTTTAAATGAGCTTCGAGGTGGCGGCGATGGTGATTGGTATCTTGTTGGCCAATCGATTGTCGAATTGGAAACTGATGGTTCCGATCTCTTTGCTCTAATCCGTCGCCAAAAGGGCTGGGGGTCGCCAGCAGAAAAAGTGTCGCCGTTTTGAAGGGGCATGCGGGAGATGAGGCCCTGTGGGGAACTGAACAAACCGAGGTTGCATCAAACTGTGGAGACTCGATTTGTTTAGTGACCACGAATGTTCCAACCCTTGCAGGGCGATCATTGGCTCTCAAAGACTTGGGACGTTTCAGGAGCACTACAGTTTGAAAAAGAAAAGGATCAAGTTCTTATTCTTACCGAGGACGGCAGGCGGATTTCACTTACAAATACGAACGGAATTGCCATGCTATCTGGCGCAGATGATTATTGAGCGACTAGGAAAGTTTCATAAAGCGCAGAGGCTGGGCTCAACATTATTGTGCCCGTCATCGATCCATTGAACCTCAACCTGTGATCTCGCATGACAATGTGACCATGGCCGTCGATGCCGTGATTTACTATGTGACTATCAACCCCGTTCGCGCCACTGAATCTCGCAAGGTGAGCGCTGAAGGTGCCAAACAGGCAGCTATTTTTGGCAGTCCGGCACAATATCTGATTGCGCAAAAGTATTTAGAGTTTTTGGTGCAGATTGCGAGCAACGCTGACAAAACGGTCTTTTTGCCTTACGAGGCCTCGGGTGCATTGGGTGCCCTTGTCGGGATCAAGGAATTGCTGAATAAAACAGCGAACTAGGGTAACACTCTCTTAGTCCTGATGAATTCTCCTTGCCTTCATTTGCTTGGTATAGCTCTTCGCGATCGTCGAATTTCTCCAGCAGTGTGCTGCAGTCAACGGTAACGATCGGGAACTCATGTCTGGCGATAAATGCTTTCAGATTCTTTGCCGCAACCTCTCCTGTGGGCTGCAATTGAAAAGATATTTCGTGGCCTAGTGTGCTCGGACGCATTTGCCGTTTGAGCGCTTTCCAAGGCATTCTTCCATCACTATTATCAAGTTCGACCATAACTTCATTTTCAAGTGTTAGGCGGCGAAAGTCATAGCGCTCGTCCACTAGTTTTTTCATGTCAAAACCGATAGGAATAAGAACAAGTCCATCCTTCAAGAAAACACTTCCAGTAATCCGTAACGGGTCTTACCAAATGTAAATGGTCGAACCTTGTACTCAAGGAACAGCCGTGGCTTAGATTCGGGATGTAGATCGGTAGTGCGTATCAATTTAGTCAGTTTGATTCTTTCGACATTTATCTCCTTGGCAGTCGACTTGATGATGGTCATCGTTGGGGAAAAGGGTGAAGAGGGAAAAAGAATTCAACACAACGGTTCCACTGTGCTCTCCAAGTCTTCGCAAACTGTATCCCCGGAAAGTTCTGCCAGAGGGATAGATTCAACTTCAGACGAAATTGGCATGGTGAGTACGTGAAGCTCGTATTTTTCACAGCCCATGAGTAAGAGCACAAACGTCAAAAGCAAGGTAGGAAGGCTTCGCATAGACAGTCCTCTGTTTTGAGTAGCGTTGCCCTCAAATAGCATTGGAGCGGGCTTTGTCAAACCATTTGATTTTAAAAAATGAATATTCCCGATGGTTGCATCCTCCTCTTTTGGATCGCCACTCTTTGCGCTCGGAAGACTTTTGTCTTAGTGTGATTGAGATGCAAGCAACGACTATTGTTAGAAAATATGGGGGAGCCTGTCTTGAGACTCCAGAGAAGGTAAGAGCTGTAGCGTGCGATTTAAAGAGGCTTCATGCGCAGGGAAGCGTGTGGTTGTTGTGGTATCAGCCATGGGTAAAACGACAGATGAGCTTGTAAAACTTGCCTACTCAGTGAGCCTCAGCCGAATCGGAGAGAGCTCGATATGTTACTTACGACCGGCGAAAGAATCAGCATGGCCCTTCTCAGCATGGCCCTATACGATGCGGGAGCTTCGGCCATTAGTTTTACGGGAAGCCAGGCGGGCGTATTAACTAACGACTCTCACGCCCAGGCGCGGATCGTTGATGTGCGTCCCGTTCGGGTAAAGGAAGAATTGGAGCGAAACCGCATTGTGGTGTTGGCAGGCTTCCAGGGTGTCAATCCGGTAACAAAGGAAATTACGACACTGGGCGCGGGGGTTCAGATACCACGGCTGTTGCTATGGCCGCCGCCTTAAAGGCGGATCGTTGTGAAATTATCAAAGAAGTTGATGGGGTTTGCTCTGCCGATCCACGTTTGGTCGCCAACGCCTGGTCGTTGGCCCAAGTTGATTATGACAGTTTAAGTGAGATGTGTTTTTGGGGAGCGAAAGTCTTGCATTTGCGGAGCGTGGAATTGGCCCGCAATGAAAGTGTTAAGCTTGTTATCAAGCGCTTTGGGAACAATAGCGACAGCACGTGTGTCGTGCCTCGCATAGAGTTGGAGAAAAGCATGGAGAACGGCAAAATTCTTTCGGTTAATTCCTTGGCGCGAGTGGAGCATTTGCAAATTGTTTGTGCTGATTTGAATTCGGGGCTTTGATAAATTGGCTCATCACTTGAAAAGCCACGGCTTACCCTGGCCCCAGCTTTTGGCATCAGCCTTCGATCAAGGTCATTGTCGCATGATGATCACATCTGATGGCGAAGCCCTTGATGCTCTTCTGCGGAGTTTGCAAACAGGTTCACAAATAAAACGGATGCGCGACTCTGTCAGTTCGATTACGCTCACAGGCTTTGGTAGCGTTGCATCGGATTTGCCTCATCGTGCCCTCCAAATTCTAAGTGCTCAAAGGCTGATCGCCGAAAAATACCTACTGTCGCCTCAATCGTTGACTCTCTTTGTTCCAGCCAATCAGCGAGAGCAGGCGATCAAAGCCTTGCATGGCCTTTTATAACTGTGCGCGAACAAACTGCGAGACTCTAGAGCTTAAGCCTTTAGGAATGCGGATGCGATGACTGTGGACCTGGTTAGGAACAAAGCCTCGCACCAACTCTGGATTCAGCCTCGTGAGTTGATGGGCGCTGACACCAAGGTATTGCGCCAAATTATAAAGGTCCGTTCCTCCAGGACGTGGAAGTATTCATAAATATAAGGCTCTTTTGGATTTAATTCGTGAAATCCATAAAGTTTGGGCGCTTTGGCGATCAGCATAGCCGCGAGCATTTTTGGAATGTACTGCTTGGTTTCGTCGGGGAAGTCGGTGTGTTTTGATAAGATCCAATAGTTGCGCGTATGATACTTGCTCACCAATCTTTGCATCCGACCTTCGCCCATATTGTAGGCGGCCGCGGTCAAGTACCAGGAACCAAACTGGCGAAAAAGATCTCCTAGGTAGCGGGCGGCAGCTGTTGTGCTCTTATTAAAATCTCGCGTTCATCCAACCACCAATTCGTTTTCAGGCCATAGCGATTGGCTGTCGGCGTAATAAATTGCCAATAGCCCACAGCTTCAGCCGTGCTTGTGGCTTGCGAAGAAAATCCGCTCTCAATCATAGCTACATAAGCTAAGTCTTGGGGAAGTCCTAGTTGCGTGAGTTGCCGTTGCATGCCTGGAAGGTATGCATGGGACCTTTCCAACCAAGTGCGAAACCATTTACGACCAGTGGTTTGGAAGTAATTGATCCACCATTTTACCTTGGTGTTGTAGGTAACGGGAATGTCAAAGTAAGGCGAGGTATCGACAGGAGTGAAAGTGGATACAGGACTCGGTGACTCATGTCCATTCGTTGATGCCATTAAGATTGGCGAGAACCAGACTAATAAAGCCATTAGCGCGCGCATAAACAGGTAAACCATTCGTTTTCATTGTGCCGTGACAGTGGCGCATTGGTCGAGTCCAACTGTCATAAAAGTTCACTCGACCGACAAAATGGTGACGGTTGTCTTCGACTTTCGTCTTGTTGGCAACGGAGGTATCGGCATTACAGGCGACTTTCATAAACAAAATTGGACTAAAGAGCCGTCTTGTTATTGGTGGCATAAGCCTTGCTCCACCAAAGGGAGAGGGGGAGGGCCCTTCTTCTATGAGTTCAAAAGGTATTTACTCCGCAGTCAGTGGTGCCATGGCGCAAAGTTCACGGCTAGACACCATTGCCAACAACTTGGCCAACGTAAACACCACTGGTTTTAAAAAGGATAGGCAAGTCTTCAGTGAATACTTAAGCGCCAATCAGAGGCCCAATGATGTGATCAATGTGCCCCGCGTGCCTGCATCGCTTGAAAGCTTCTACGATATGCAAGGGGGCGATAACGCCTATGTTAATCCGGCCGGAACCTATACAAGCTTTGAGCAAGGGGCTCTTCGTTCGACCGGATCGCCTCTTGATTTGGCCTTGGAGGGAAAGGCTTTTTTGAGGTGCTAACTCACAAGGATTACGCTGGACGCGCAATGGAGGACTGCAAATTGATGGCAATGGCCGGTTGGTTAATAAAGATGGATTCCCCATATTGCGCGAGGGCCAACAGGATCCTGCGCAACGAACGATTCAGGTGAGTTCTCATAACTTAACGGTCTCACAGAGTGGAGATCTTTTTGAAGGTGGGAGCAACCTTGGTAGAATCTCTGTCGTTGATTTCGCCATTGCCGATGATGTGCAGAAGGTTGGAAATTCGCTATACACACTAAAATCCAACGCCCACTCACAGCCATCACCAGCACAAGATTTCCGCGTGCATCAAGGTTATTCGGAAGGCAGCAACGTTAACGTTGTCGAAGAAATGACAGAAATGATTGCCGCGAATCGGGTCTTTGAGGCCACTCAACATGCCATCAAAGCTCACGATCAAATGGATGAAAAGCTCATTAACCAAGTGGGAAAGGTTTAATTAATTTATGATTCGCTCGCTTCACACGGCCGCTACGGGAATGAAGGCTCAACAGGCCAATATGGATGTTTCCGCCAACAATATTGCTAACGCCTCGACCACAGGATTTAAGAAGGCACGGGCTGAATTTGAAGACCTCATGTATCAAACTCATGTGGAGCCTGGCGCACCGACCGGCCTCAACTCAATTTCTCCAACGGGTGTGCAGGTGGGTATGGGTGTGCGCACCGCCGCAGTCGCTAAAGATTTCGAGCAAGGATCGCCCAGAATCACAAACAACCCCTTCGATATTGGCATTCAAGGTCAGGGATTTTTTCCGGTACAAACACCGAGCGGCCAGATTGCTTATACCCGTGATGGTTCTTTCAAAAAAGGGCCTGACGGTCGCTTACAAGATCGTAACGGAAATCTGCTCCAACCTGAAATCGTCATTCCGCCAAACGCTTCCGGTGTAGAGATCGGAGCGAGTGGCCAAGTGCAAGTCGTATTGGACAACAACACTCAACCGCAAAGTGTTGGCCAGATTCAACTCGTTAATTTCGTGAATCCTGCGGGCCTAAAAAGCATGGGGGCTAACCTCTTTATGCCGACAAACTCCAGCGGCTTACCTCAGCAGGGAGTTCCTGGACAAAGCGGATTGGGCACTTTAGCGCAGGGGCAATTGGAAGCAAGCAATGTGAATATAGTTGATGAGATGGTCGGAATGATCACCACACAAAGGGCCTATGAAACAAACTCAAAAGTGATCCAGGCGTCTGACCAAATGCTACAGGCGATCAATCAGATGAGATGAGTGTGATGCAGAAATTGGCTCTTTTGACTCTAATTTTTTTTAGCGCTTTGGCGATGAGCGATATTGTCACGCTTCGGGTTCGACCGCAGATCGTTGTAACGCCGGAAAGTGAAGTCCGACTGAGTCAGCTGATCGAAGGTTCGGAACTGTCCAAGGAAACAATCTCCCATTTGCAGAGGGTCGTGATTTCTCATGCTCCGGCCTATGGTGAAAGAATGGAACTCTCGGCGGCAAGTTTCATTGAGTCCTTGCGTGCCGCCGTTTCGGTAGAAAAGCGAGTGACGGGCCGCCAGCTTCATCTGATTTTGCCAAAGCAAGTGCGCATCGACACCCTGAAAAGGGAGCTCAGCGTAGCTGTGGCAAACCAGGAGCTGCAGAATGCATGGCAGTCTCTTTGCATGGATTGCCGATTGGAAATCGAGGGACTGAGCCTTCCAAAAATTGATAAGGTCCGGGATTGGAACATCAAGGTGCGTGGCGAGCTGCCAAGGGGAAGTTTTTCCTTACCGGTAGAACTGGTTAAGGAAGACGGGCCCGTCGTGAATGCATGGGTTTCAGGAAGACTCATCGTTAAGCGCAAGGTGCCTGTGACAAAGAAACTTATCAACCTGGGAGAGCGCCTCAATCTTGAGGATGTCACGTGGGAATATCGTGACACCTCTTTTGCGCTAGATGGCATTCCAACCAGCGAAGAGTTGGTCGGAAAGCGTTTTAAAGCAGGGCGTTCGCTCCGGTGATGTTTTGTGGAAAGGGCGCTTAGAAAGAGAACACGCGATTAGCCGAGGAGAGCTGGTGCAGGTGAGATCCAGTGAGGGGCCATGGGAGGTCTCGATTAGCGTGGTGGCTCAGCAAGATGCCTTTGTCGGAGATGTTTTGCCGTTTAAAAATCCTAAGACAAACTCGGTTTTATGGGTGAAGTCAAAGGCCTAGGTCAGGTGGAACTGAGATGAGGAAATGTTTTAGTTTATTCATTATTTTAGTTTTTAGTCATCAGCCAGTTGGGCTGTGCAAGCTTTAATCGGAAGTTAAAAGCATTTCTTGCGGTGAATCGGCCGATGGACAAAAGCAAGCCAGTTTAACTCGCTTTTCTGATTCGCCTGATCAACTGCCGCGAGTCAAAAGACAGTACAAGCGCACAACTAAGGAATCCTTGGCTGATCAATCGGCTTTGGACTCCCGTGCCGGCTCGCTCTGGGTGATGGAAGGCCAAGGCGCTTATCTCTTTTCACAAAATATCGGTTCGCTTGGTGGGTGATCCTCTTGCGGTAACCTTAGAAGGCGATCCAAAGGATCAATTGCAATCAAAAGTCGGTGTGATCAAAAAGTTATTGGCGAGAATTGAAGAACGTCAGCGAATGCGCATTGCCAGTAGCGATTCCGAGGATGACGAAAAGGACAAAGACGATAAAGACAAGCCTGAAAAATCAAAGAGCGATGCAAAAAAGGATAAGAAAGATAAAAATGGTGCGAAAACCGATACGGCCGCTAACGCTAGCGGCGCCAACTCCCAGACTTCTGATAGCCCTGACTTCACGGTGAAAAATGTGCCCACGCGAGTGGTTGAGCGCACGCTAGATGGAAATTATCGAGTGAAGGGTTCGCAGCCCTTTATTATTAACAACCGGGAATACAAGGTTATTGTAACAGGAATTGTGCGGGCAGAAGAATTTAATGACGAAGGGATCAGTGCCACAAACTTTTAGATCCTAAATTCGATATTGTCAGCGCACGTCATAAGGAAGGTGAAATGTGATTATTCCTCGTTTCATCAATTCCAGTATGAATCTTTTGGTTTGCGCAGCTCTTTTGGGAGCTTGTCCGGCCCAAGCAGCGCGATTAAAGGATGTGGCTAACGTAAGAGGCGTGCGTAGTAACCAATTGGTCGGTTATGGAATTGTGGTCGGCCTTAATGGAAGTGGCGACAGCAAATCCGAATTTACCAACAAGAGCATCGAGCGCATGCTCGATCGTCTTGGCGTGAAAGTGCAAGGCAAAGACATTAGTTCAAAAAGTGTCGCCGCTGTTATGGTTACCGCTGACCTTCCTCCGTTTGCTCGCAGTGGAAACAAGCTGGATATCACGGTGAGCACGTTAGGTGATGCATCCAGCCTAAAGGGTGGAACTTTGATCCAAACCCCGTTGCGGGCGGCCGACCAGCAGGTTTACGCTGTCGCGCAGGGATCGTTGGTGATCGGCTTTTCGAGCAGTGGCGTGCATGAAACAGTCGCCCGGTTGCCAAATGCGCTATGATTGAACGAGACATTGGCCAAGAGTTTGCTAGCCGAAAGATGTTTAGGCTCACTTTGCATAACCCGGACTTCACAACGGCGGCTCGAGTTGTCAAAGTTATAAATAAGGAGTTGGCGGGGAAATATTCAACGGCGCTCGACGCGGGAACGATTGATGTGGTTTCTCCTCCAGCTTTTGAAGGAAAAGGCGTTGAGCTTCTTGCCATGATTGAAGGTTTAGAAATTAATCCCGATCAGCCGGCCCGAGTGGTGGTGAATGAGAAGACCGGCACCGTGGTGATAGGGACAGGTGTTAAGATCTCACGAGTTGCCATCAGTCACGGAGATTTGACGGTTAAAGTGGGTGGCGGCAATGAAAACGGCACCAAGAAAGATGGCGACCGGGTGATGGTGATGGAAGATGCAGCCAATGTTGGTGATATCGTCAAGGCGATGAATCGACTGGGAGTTTCGCCAAAAGATTTAATTACGATTCTCCAGAGCATCAAGGCAGCTGGTGCCTTGCATGGGGACTTAGAAATTTTATAAACTGTTTTTATGGATGAGAACAGGATGTTCTCGTTCACGGGGGGTTGGTGAGTTAGAGTCTATAGGGACCAGGACGGTTCAAAGGTTTGTATTTCTCTCGCAGGAAACGCAAGACCGAATCTCAGCGGGCCAAGGAATGGCTTAAACTGAGTGACTCGAAAAGCGCAGGATGCGCGAACATTCTGACTCACTTTCCCTTTTTTTCTCGCCGTGGGGGGCGCTTGAAGATCCAAAACGGATTCTCGCTAAAAGCCTTATCACCTGAAGAAAGGCAGCCCAAACTGATGCGCAGCTAAAAGAAGCCGCCAAATTATACGAGACCCATTTTTTGAATGAAATGGTCAAAGCCATGCGAAACACAGTGCACACCGAAGATGGGCTCATTAAAACAGGCCTTGCGGAAAAGATTTTTACAGAACAGCTGGATCAACAGCACGTGAGCGGGTGGGCTGATCGTGGCGGCGTGGATTGGCTGATCTCATTTACTCGCAAATCAAAGAACGTTACATGCAGGGAGCAAAGAAGGATTTCTTGCATTCCGGTGGCATGATGCCCCTTCACGATAAGAAACAGCCCCCTCAGGTGAAAAAGCTTCCCGATCAAGATCCCGATCAAGCCGTAAATGAAATTGGCTTTCGCTTTCAAGGTTCTAGCGGATCGATTGCCCAGGTTCCGTTAGCAGGAAAGGTCACGCAGGTTGCTCAGTTGGGTGATCACTGGAACCTTTTGCGCCTAGACCATGGGCGAGGTTTACGTTCAGAAATTGACGTTTCCCGGCCAATTATCACAAATTGGCGTTGGACAAACTCTAGAACCTGGACAAAAGTTGGGTCAGCTCGATTCTGAGCGCTCTGTCTTGGCCTGGAAATTGGATTGGAAAGAATCTTAGCGGCTAACCTTCTGGATCAGACTTAGTAAATTTGCTGCTTTTTGTATCAATATGATACGCTAAATAAAAGTGTACCAAGGAGTGCGCATGAAAGTATCAAATCATAGAGTTGGGTCACCAAACGCCTCCCTTGATTCGGCAAAGACAGGAAAGATGGACTCTGCCGGTGCACTGGCTAAAGATTTAAAAACGAGTGGTCTAGGAAGTGGCAAAGACATTAAAAATTCTGCCCAAGTGGATGTTTCGGAACGCGCACAGATGATGCAACGAGCGAAAGAAATTGCCGGCCAACCTGATTCTATTGATGAAGCAAAGGTCGCACGCTTGCAAAATTGATAGATGAAGGAAAATACAAAGTGGATGCAAATGCTATCGCTGATCGCTTGGTCGACGAACATTTGAATATTCCAGATTGATTGCATTGAAGGGGTTTAAGTGGGGGAAAGAAATCACGCAGCAGGAAAAGGCAGATCATCTCTTAGCTGTTCTAGAAGAACAGATTAAGGTTTATCGCCATCTTCTCGACATTGTTCGCAAAGAAAAAGATATTTTGGTTTCAGCTAACTTGGATGAACTTAACGAGAACAATCGGGCCAAAGAGGCAATGTTAATAAAAATTCGTTCTCTAGAAAGCAATCGTCTCAAGGCCGCATCAGAAATGCATCGCGCTTTAGAACTTGCGGGAGACGAACCGCGGTTGCTGGAAATCGCGCGGCATTTGGATGAAGATCATGCCGAGAAGTTACGAAACGTTCACAATGTTCTCGAGCTTTTGCTTCGTCGGGTTCAAGATTATAACCGGCAGAATGAAGTGCTTGTTCAATCGGCTTTAACAAACATTACGGGCGCAATGAAAGCGATCAAGGACACGCTTCAAGACAAACCCACCTATCAAAAAAAGGGTGAGGTGGAAGGACACACGATTTCAGGCCAATTGGTAAGCCGCGAGGCTTAAAAGCGATTGGGCATCACACCAGGATGGTGTGGGTGAGGAAGACAGTATGTCGAAAATTTGGTCCATGATGGACGTTGGCCGTCGCTCAATGATGAACAGTCAGACGGCTCTGTCTACAACCGCCCACAACATTGCCAACAAGTCGACCGAGGGGTATTCACGACAGCGTGTTGAAATGCTGACCAATGAACCCATAGGTGAAGGAAAGCTGCGAATCGGCATGGGCGCAAGGGCCGGCCTCGTGACTCGTACAAATAACGGGATATTTAGAAAGGCAAAATTGAGCGAGAAGGGAATTCGCTAGGATATTCTGAGTCCCGCTCCGAGCTCTTGTCGCGGGTGGAACAGGTCTACAATGAACAGGTCAACCAAGGTCTCAATCATTCCATGAGTCGGTTCTTTAATGCCTTTCGCGAACTTTCCAACAATCCAGAAAGTTTGGCGACGCGGACTCAGGTAAAAGAAACGGCGGTTGGTGTTGCCAATGACTTTCGTAAAGTGAATGAGCAATTGAGCGATATCCGGCGTGACGCTGATTTTCGAATCAGCACAAAAATTCATGAGATCAATGAGCTGACAAAAGAAATTGCGACTCTGAACGAAAAAGTTCAGACCGTTGAACTGGGTGGAGTGCCAGCCAATGACGAAACGCGACCGTCGTGATCAGTTAGTTAAACAATTGAGTCAAAAGGTGAATATCCGCTATGCCGAAAGCAAGGACGGACAGCTCACAATCACTGCAGGGAATACAGCTGTCTTGGTCTCTGGCTATTCGCAACGAGAATTGTTCTCATCGGCCACTCCAGCGCGTGAGGGCAAAGCCGAAGGGTTCCGTGGAAGTGTTCTATAAAGCGACTAATGATTCGACGCCAGTTGCGGTTACCGGCAGCTTAAAGGGGGCGAAATCGGAGGTTCTGTTGCAAGTGCGTGATGAAGTGATTGGGGACCTCACTCAAAATATGGATGAATTGGCTTACAATCTTGCCACAGAGGTCAACCGAACTCATGTCCAAGGTTACGACCGGCTCTGGCCGCACGGGAAATCTGTTTTTTGAGCAGCCTGAGTCCCTTGAGGAGGCCTCCTATAATTTGAGTGTTCACGCTAATGTTGTCAATGACGTTGGCCGCATTGCTTCGGCCGCACAGCCAAACGCCCCAGGGGATAACCGAATCGCAAATATTCTTTCGGGGCTTGAATATAAACACACCATGGATGATGGATCTTCAACCTTTCATGATTTTTATGGCTCTTTGGTTGGCCGTGTTGGTGTAGAAGCGCAGCGGGCAAACTCGGCACATGAGTCTCAGAGAGATATCGTTGGCCAGCTCAAGAATGTTCGCGAGAGTATCAGTGGGGTTAGTTTGGACGAAGAGACTACAAAAATGATTGAGTTTCAAAAGGCCTACGATGCCTCTGCTCGCTTGATAAGAACAGCTGATGAAATGCTGGATACAGTTTTGCGACTAAACCGATGTAATGGGATAACAAATGCGAATCGCCGATAAAATGCAATTTAGCAGGTGAAAGCGAATCTAGGAAAAAATCGCACTCAGATGTCTGAATTGCAAAACCAGGCGGCCACTCAAAAGCGTGTCACTAAGCCATCTGATGATCCTTTGGCGGCTTCTCATGTTTTGACCAACCGGTCTGATCTTCAGGGCAACAGGCAGTTTCTAAAAAGTCTAAATTATGCCAAATCGTTTTTGGAATATACGGATCAATCACTTGGAGATATGAGTGAGATTCTGATTAGGCAAAGGAGCTCGCCATGCATCAAGCCAACGATGGAAGCTCGAATGCAGAAACCCGGCGTGCCGTAGCGACAGAACTCGAACAGCTTTACAATGCAATGGTAAATATTGGTAACCGCAAACTTGGTGACCGCTTTATATTTGCTGGCTTTCACACGCAAAAGGCTCCTTTCAATGAAAAAAGGGACTATCACGGTGATAATGGAGAGATGAATATACAAATCGACAAAGAGGCCTTTGTCCCTATGAACGTTCCTGGGGAAAGGGGTCTTTCTTGGCTTTGGTATTGATCGGGATGGAATGGTAAAGCAAAATCAACCTCAGCCGAAAACGATCGAGGAGTTCGAACAACAAAAGTCCACGCAGGCGCCAGTCTCGTTGCGGGCGCCTGCCAGTGTGACCGGTCAGGAACTGAGTGTTGAAGGGCCTGGGCGCCCTCACAGGAAGAATTGAGGCAAGCGACGGGAAGCAATTTGTTTCGAATCCTTCGCGACCTAGAGATTTCTTTAAAGACGGATGATAAGGCGGGAATCCAAAATAGCCTTGATGAGCTTGATGCGGGTTTGTCGCAAGTGGTTTTAGTGCGGTCCCAAGTGGGATCTCGTGGGACGGCACTCGAAAACTGGATGCAGAGTTTAGAGAAGGCAAAAATTGATAATCAAACTTCGATTTCTGCATTAGAAGACGCAGACGTGTTTGCGACAGTGAGTGATTTGAGCAAAACCCAATCCACTTTGCAGGCACCCTTCAGACCTCGGGCAAACTGATTCAGCCGTCTTTATTGGAGTTTTTTGCGCTAGCTCGGTCTACTTCCTAAAAGGGAGAAAGGCATTGCCTGCACTGCATTAGTTGGCAATCAGTATCGATCTAAGTTTGAAAACGTGGTGACTGCGGTGAAACGAAGTATGAGCCATCTTTGTAGCGACCTCATACGGTCGCCGAATCTTTGATTAAAACCTAGACAATCAGCCTGTTAGAAAAAACTAATAAGGGCCACAATCTTGACTTTAGTCTGACGAGAGACTACCTAAGGTTTTCTTGAGTATCTGCCGTAAAGAGATTCGCTAAAGGTTGAATAGTAACGCTACATCCGCACCCAACCTGAAGCGTAGCTTTGACTAGGATGTTGAAGGAGTCTTAACCTATGCTGGTTCTTACGCGAAAGCTCGGCGAAAGTATTGCAATAGACGATCATATAAAAATTCGCGTTGTCCAGATTAAGGGCAAACAAGTGCGCTTAGGTATCGAAGCGCCGAAAGACACTAAAATTCATCGCGAGGAGGTTTACCTCGCGATCCAAAATCAAAATCAAGAATCAGCGGCCACCTCGTCTGAAAGTACCAAGGCTGTTGCTGACCTGCTAAAGACAAAAAAATAAGCCACTCCGTCTTAATGCGTCATTGACCTTTAAATCGTCTTGAAGTTGTCGACCTTTTTAAAGGCATCCTGATTGAGGAGGGAAAATGAATGGTCATACATACCACTCGGTTTGAGGCCGTCACCATTACGAATGATGACGTCATCAATTTTCCCGAAGGTCTCCTGGGTTTCAATGAACTGAGAACGTTCGTCCTTTTGGATGATCCCATGGATCCCATTTTTGCGTGGCTGCAAATGCTGTGAGGATCCCCAATGTGGCCTTTCCACTTTTGGAACCCGAAACTATTTGCAACAAGTTATCAGCCGCAGCTCACTCGCCATGACTTAGATGCGCTCGAAGTAAGCGCCGGCGAGAACTTACGATGCTTTGTTATTGTCACGATTCCGCAATCACCAACGGCTATGACGGCCAATTTGAAAGCGCCGATCATGATCAATCCCGAAAAAGCGCGTCGCTCGCCAATGCGTTTTACAAGACAATAGTTTAGCGATTCGCGAACCGATTTTTACTCGTCTCCAGCAAAGGGTTGTTTCAGAACCCCAATCTAATCATTAAAAAGGCAGGATGTATTTGGCGGGGTCGCCGTAAAATTAAATAAGCGACCTCCAGAGATTGAGTGCTAGTATGGCGGTAAACAAACTATTTCCATATACGTTCTTTCTACTGGTAGGCATTGGTTCTTCGGTACACGCCTATAGCGGCGGCGGTGGTGGCGGTGCAGGGGGCAATTATTCCCTCGGGATTCAACTGGGAACAGTGAGTTCAGAGCAGGCGCAGATCAATGAATTGATTCGCAACGCGAACAAGCGCGAAGGCGGCATCACGACCTCGACTTTGACTTCTGCTTATGAGGCGGGCTTACACATAACTTATCGTTTTTCTGGTTCCATCTATGCCTTACAGCTTAGGCCAACTTATTTTACCAAGATCAGTCAGGAACCGGCAGCGGTGGAAAGTTTCACTATGGGGTTCAGGGCTTTACTGTCTTTCCCATGTTTCGGGCTGTACCCCTTAGAGAATGAGTTTATGAAGTTCTATATGCAAATTGGCCTTGGTTATGGGCAGGCGACCGGAAAGATCAAAGAGAGCAATAAAGCAGCGCCAGGCCATGGAGAGGTTCAGTTCTCCAACGGGGCCTTTGGGACAATGGTGGGCTTAGGGGCTGAATTTTGCATTACGCCCAGCCATTGCTTTTCATTGGAAGGAAATTATCGCTACCTAAATATGGACCGATTGCTTTCGAATTCGACAAGTGGGAATTTTGACACAGCCAATGGATCTCTTTCCCAATGGGATCGCGGAAGCGAAGTTGAACTACACAAGGCCGACCTAGCCGTTAATATGAGCGGCATCATGTTTATGGCCGGCTATAATATGTGGTTTTAGACCCAATAATCTGACGAGCATGTTTTTGCTTGCCTAGACTCGAGCGGCAATTCGAACGTGCCGAAGAGAGACTGTGAACAAGGATGTTTTATGAAGTCTCTGCGATCTTGTCTGTGGTTTCTTTTGTTTTCACCCGTTGCTCGAGGGGATCTCACAATTTTTGACGTACGTAAAAGTTTACCCATGTCAGATAAGGATCCTATCTACCATGATTACTACGTTAATGGTGGAGCGGAGTCTGGCTTGGCTCCTGGTCTGATCATTACGGTGACTCGTAAAGCGCCCCTTTATGATCATTATTTAAACCGGTCAGCCGGTGATCTGGTGCTTAAGGTCGCCAAGATTAAAATCATCCACGTGCAAAAGGGCCTTTCCGTTGCGCGCCTGGTATCCGAGTTCAACCGGGAGACCGCGCCTCTTTTGGATGAGCCCTACATAATGGTTGGTGATGTACTGGATTTGGCCAGTGCCAACCATGACAATAAAAAGGTCGAGGCCGCCGAGGCGCCATCAGTGGCTAGTCCTTCCTCTCCCAAGCCTGTGGCTCAGGTTACGGTCAACTCGGTTGATTTAGCTTCGAAGTCTGCAAAAAGCCAGCCACAGCAAATCTCAGTTGACGCTCCGGCCCTCCAATAGCCACTTGTTTGCAAGTAGCGAATCGACTGATAATGATCTCCTCAACAGGCATGGAGTGCTTTTGGGGGTGTGAATGTATCGATGGATTGTTTTGGTAGCTCTTCCGTTGGGATTGGCGTTTTGGTATTTTGGCTGGCGCATTAATGTTAAGGCCAACCACTTCATCACGTCTGTCAGCGGTGAGATGGACTTATCGGGTCAATCCGTAAAGCGCATTTTGATACCGTTTGACACAGCGAAAATCGAATTGTCTTCTAACGCCTCTCACAATATCAAGTGGGACTGCAAAAGCACCTCGCATGAGCGAGAACCGAAATGGGATGTAAAGGCAGGGGTTGCCACGTTGGACCTTGCGCCCTTGCATTTTTCGAAGTGTCAGCTCAGTCTCCCTTCGGGAATGGCCACTGAGATAAGAGGTGTGAATGGACATATGGAATTGATGCAGCCGGAGTCTGCATTGGATATAAAATTGAACAATGGAAAAGTGAGTATCTTCACCGATCCCAAGCGTGATTATGACTTTGATGTGAACGTAAAGAATGGCTTGCACGATTTTTTTCCCCGCTCTTCCCGTCAGGAAGCGGTGCGAATCAAAGTCGACGTTACAAAATGGGGACAGTAAGGAAAGAGTGAGTCAGTATTTTCGCGTTCAACTCAAAAATGTAACAGCGATAGCGGAAGAGTGGGTTAGTGAGAGAGCTTTTGAGCAGGGGGCTCTCGGCATCAGTGAAGTTCTTCAGTTTTCGCAGCCTGAAGGTGAAGAAGACGTTTCAACCATTATCCCAGAGATGCGTACTCTGGATGTCTTCTTTGCAGAGCCGCCGCCATCGTCCTTTCTCGAAACCTTGCGTGCGCGATTCCCTGAAATTTCTGTCGAGGTGATGGGTGAAGCGCATCGCGATTGGCTTGCCGAGTGGAAAAAGAGCTTTCAGCCCTTCCCCTTGGTCGATGGTCACTGGGTTGTTCCCTCTTGGTGCGAACCACCAAAGGAAGCTGAGCACAAGATATGGATTGATCCAGGCATGGCGTTTGGGACAGGAACCCACGAAACAACTCAGTTAGTGGCTGCTCAGCTAAAAAATTTACTGAAGTATGGCTTCGAGTGCCGTTCGGCTTTGGATGTGGGTACGGGAACGGGGATCTTGGCCATCCTTGGTCGTCAGCTTGGTGTCGGTAAAATTCGAGCCACCGAAATTGAACCTGAAGCTCGACGAGTGGCTAGGGAGAACTTTGGTCTCAATGGAGTTTCCGATATTCAGCTCAATGAGCAACAGGTAGAAGACCTTGATGAAAACTATGATCTGGTCATGGCCAATATTATCGATGGGGTTTTGGTCCGTTTGCAGGAAGCTTTGAAAGCCCGCGTCCGCAAAGGAGGATGGTTAGTGCTTTCAGGTATTATCACCGAAAGGGAGCCTGATTTTCTAAAGGGTTTCCGCTTGCCTGAAGGAAAGGCCTGGGAGGCTAGGGTGCAACGGGGGGATTTGGTTACTCTACGCGGTGAGGTTGTAAATGGCACTTCGTCGCTTTTATGTTGAACCCCTAGAGAAAGACTCAGAGGAAATTACAATTACGGGTGAACTGTTTCATCATATTGGAGAGGTTTGCCGTTTTTCTGAGGGCGACCGATTTGAGGTTTTGCCAGGCGATCAATTAGCTCAATCTTGTTGAGGTCGTTTCAATTGGCAAACGCGAACTGGTGGGGGCGATTGCTTTCGAAACGTCGGTTGCCCGAGCTGCCTCGGCCTTTGATCACTTTGGCTTTGTCTCTTCCCAAGCTGCCTAAAATGGATTGGATCATAGAGAAGTGTGTGGAACTGGGTGTCTTTGAGATTAGGCCATTTGTGTCTGATTACAGTTTCTTGCGCAAAACTTCTGAGGTTTCAGAGAATCGCGTCAGTCGATGGGGAAGTTAGTTAAAGCGGGAACTCAGCAAAGTGGCCGGGGTGATTTGATGAGAGTCCATAATGCGGTTACCCTCGAAAATTTGTTTATGGCTTATAATCAAAGCCCCTCCACTGGGGGTTTATTTCCTTATGAGGGTGAGGCGACTCTTGGTCTGCGTCAGGCTTTAGGAGAATTAAAAGGACGCACCTTGAATAATTTGTGGATATTTGTGAGCGAGGGGGGATTTTCCACACGGGAAGTGGCCCTCTTTGCAAAAAACGGACTTCCGCCGGTGGCCTTGGGTGATCAAATTCTCCGCGTGGAAACGGCTTGCTTGGCCTTGGTCAGCGTCATAAAGTATGAATATGAGCAATTCGAACATGGATCCTTTCGATGAGTTTGAGTTCAAGCCGCTGACGGATGGCCTTGGCTTTCATAAAAAGTCGGTCAACCTCAAGGATGGTCTAAAAAACAGTGGTGCATTGGATGATAGCCTGCACGGTATCCCAGACTCAGTGCCCAGAAGTCTCTTTGACGAACCCTCCAGAACAGCGGCTCCGGCAAAAAGACATTCCTTCGAAGATGTTTTGTCGGCCCTTGAAAAGACACCGTTACCATCAAGCAAATCTACAAGAAATGTTGATCTCGAGATGACCGAGCCGTTGCCTCGTGAAGGTAAAAAATCAGCTTTGGACATTGATCCCGCTAGACCTGTTCAATCTCCCTTTCCAAAATCGGATGTATATAAAGGGCCTGCGCCAAAGCCATCGCCAGCTGCTTCACCAGTTGCTAAAAAGAATGAATTGAATAATATAGGCACCCGTCGAGGGGCGTCGGATTCTCCGCAACGGCCGCAATTAGAATTGGCCACCATAAGTTTACCTTCGGCATTTTTGGATTTTATTATTGTTTCGGCACTGTCGATCATTTTTCTGATGGCGCTTTTGATGGTCACCAAAAGTGGATCTCAATGTGGTCTTGCGCAATCTCACTCGCGATATGATGACTCAGCTGAGTCTGGTGATCATGTTCATCGCTGTTATGCAGATGTACGTGGTGATATCACGGTCTTTTTTTGGTCGTACAATAGGCGAATGGACATTTGATCTTCAGGTGGGCTTGGATAGCGAGCAACAATGGGAAAGCTATCCTTTGCGAGTGGCGATGCGAAGTCTATTGGTAACCATTACTGGCTTGATTTTGCTACCGATCTTTTCTGCTATTTTAAGAAGAGACATTGCGGGAAGCGTTACAGGTGTTCGTCTTTATCGCCAACAGATATAGCTTTGATCCATGGGTCAATTATTGCCTCTAGACAAATTATTGAGCGAACTCCAGAACCGAAAATCTATGTCACCCCGACGTCCACCGCGCGTGGTTTTTACCAACGGGTGCTTTGATATCTTGCATGTAGGACACACTCGTTATTTGCAGGATGCCCGAAATCTTGGCGACATTCTGATTGTTGGTTTAAATTCTGATGCCAGTGTGCAACGGCTTAAAGGTCCTGAGCGACCCATTCAAAAGCAAGAAGACCGTGGCGAAGTCATAGCAGCGCTTGCCGCCGTTGATTATGTGGTCGTTTTCGATGAAGACACGCCCCGGGAGCTGATTGAAAAGGTAAACCCGGACGTTTTGGTTAAAGGTGGCGATTGGCCGGTTGAAAAGATTGCAGGTTCAAAGTTTGTTTTAGCTAAAGGCGGCGAGGTGAAGTCGTTACCTTTCCATCCAGGCCATAGCACCACGAGTTTGATTGAGCGAATTGATCGGCGATAGTTTCGTTTAGTCTAAAATCGCAGTCCCGTCTTCACCGAATAAACGGCGTTTTCATAACGGTCCACTTGAGCGGCCACAAATACACTCGCCAAATGCAGGCTGATACCAACAACCGAATGTGGAATCGAAAGCGTGCTCGAAATCGTATTTGAGTTAGAATTGACCGTCGAACTTCCCGTGTCGACAGTGCATACGCTGTTTTCTATTCCCGACGGGCAGCCTATAAATGTTCCTGTTGATTGCACTAGGCCTCCACCAAAGAACATGGCGAAGTTATCGACATTGACGCCAATCAAAATGTCTCCACCCAAATTGCGATTTGTGAATGAGTCGGCAAAGTTTAGCTGGTCCCCGTAAAGTGAAAGCGCCAAATTCACCGGAAGAAATTCAGCATGGTAAAACGACCAGCGAACAGACCCACCAAAATCAGACGCATGCACGCTACTAGACGGAATCATAAGTGTGAAGAACACATCCACGTCGTTATAAAGTCCCTGCCAATTGTAATTCGAGAAACTTGCCAACTTGTATTGGCGCCTGGGTCAACGCCGGCTCCAATCAGTTGCAAGTCCCGCACATTCAAGAATTCTAAAGAGTATCCGAGCTCTAATCCAGAATACCCACCGAGTGGATAAGGGTTGCTTAAGGATTTGATAGCCGTGCTGCTCCCTAGCAAACGAACCACTTCCTCACGATCGGAGGAATTTAAGTTTTTAGGTACCTCTAAAGCATGAATTGATGGAACGAAGAAAATGAAGGCTACCGCGACAAGGCCAATAACATAGGCAAACATGATTTGAGATTAAAAGAGAATGTTACGAAGGTCCAATGGTTAAGCCAAAGGATTGCCGGTGCCTGATAAGAGACTCTGTAAGTGGTTCAATGTCTGAGTGGCCAGGGCGGCAATCTCAGAATTATTTGAATGAGTTAGGTCTGAAAGAATTGGCAGAAACGGTTTGAAATAGGTGGCATTTTTGGACAAAGTAGTGGCTGAGGAGTTTTGTTTGGGGTCGCTTCCGCTCGCTATTGCTGTTGGGTTTAAAAAAACTGTTGCCGCCGAATCAACCAACTGAATTCCCAAGACAGTCGCCCGATTTTGCGTTGGTGAAACCAATACTTTCTGCAAGACATTTAGATTCTTTAAATTCCCGTAAGCAGAAAGAGCTGCGTCTGTCGCCGTGCGAACCTTTGAGCCTTGAGCCGCTGCTTCTTCTGTTTTTGCTAACAATTGGAAAGCAACAAGGTTTTGATTAACACTTGCGCACTGGATGCCGAGCATTTGCATATCAGGATTGTTGCTGGCTAGCATTTTTTCCTGTGATGCCATAGAACACGTCCGAAGTGACAAGATTAAGGCGATACGCTTGAATGAAGGCCTTTGTTTCCGTCGGATTTGGTGCTGCCAAAAGCAGGGCTTCCCACTCTTGGCGTGATTTCATTTCGGGGTTAGGCTGAGCTACGACGCCTCTTTGCTTGGCCGTAGGTGGAGTGACAGGACCGTAGGCAACCGAGGTGTTGGGAAGATTTGCTGAAGGCGCTTCAGGAGAAGGCTCTATCGTTGCACTCTTTGCAACGTCGGTAGACTTTTCTTCTTCCTTTTTCTTCTTTTTCTTGCGGCAAGGAACGGGCTGGCCTGTTGTGGGATCAAGCTTGGGATTTTGCTCGTCACACTTTTCTAATTTCTTTTTGTCTTTGCTAGGATCTTTTGGAGTAACAGCAACCGCGCCTGCATTTTTATCCTGACCCAATGTTGTTTCATGGGGAGAGTTAGCGGCAATGAATTTATCGATCACAGCTTGATTGACCGTGGCCTCAGTCGCAGGTGGAGTAGGAGCCTTTTTTCGCGATTTAAGACGCGGAAGCGCGCCTTTAAAATTGTACGGCGGAGCCAAATCAGCCACTAAATGAAAGGCATCTTGGCCGAGCTCGCGGCTGGAGTCGGGGAACTTCTTAATTAGTTCGAAGCTGATTCCAACAAGGATCAAGAAAAGAAGCCCGTAGCTCTTCCAGTTGGTTTCATTCATGGCAGGCCTCCTTTCATACTCATTGAGAAGGCAGGAACCATGCCGTAAGTTGATCTTGCTAAGGCATTGGAATAACGAGTGAATGGCAGAGCCTGTGAGATCGTCTCTTATCTGGCTTTGTCCTATTCTTGGACACTGAGATTTGCTATCAAGAAATCCTATGTCGAATTGAGGGGTTAGAAATGAAAGCAGAAACACGTCCCAGCGCGAAAGATGGCAAGGCCCTATTGGATAAGGCAAAAGCTGGCGATTTTCAGCAGTTTAGCAAGTTTTTGAGCTGGGTAGAAAGAGCTCCCGTCAGCCAGACGTTGACTTTAAAAGACCTGCTTCAGCCTCCTCAGCTCGCCTTTCGTTTTGGTATTACGGGCCCTCCAGGAGCTGGTAAATCCACGCTTGTCGGCAAACTGCTCGCCCATTTTCGCAGTGAAAAACCGGATTTGAAGGTGGGCGTGATTGCGGTTGATCCTTCAAGCCCTTTCTCTCAGGGAGCCATTTTAGGAGATCGCATCCGATACTCCGATCACTTTCTTGATCCTAAGTTTTTATTCGCTCTCTTGGCACCCGGGGGAGTTTGGGTGGTTTATCGAGTGCAGCCTTTTTGATGGCCCGTGCTTTTGACGCTTGTGGCTTTGATATTCTGTTAATTGAAACGGTTGGAGTGGGACAGACCGAACTAGATGTTTTGCATGTGGCGGATCAGGTGGCGGTGGTCTTAGTTCCTGAGAGCGGAGACGCCATACAAGCGATGAAAGCGGGTCTGATGGAAATTGCCGATGTGTTTATTGTAAATAAATCGGATAGACCTGGGCCGATGGATTGATCCGTGAAATCGAGGCTGTTAGTGACGAAGGTGATGATTTAAAGATTTTAAGACTGTGGCTAGCGAAGATAAAGGGGTGAAAGACCTCTGCCAGTTTGTCTTGCAGGGCACTCCTTTGCCAGATCGGCGTCAATCCGTTCTTCGCTTGCGCGAGGAAGCGCGGTCGTTGCTCAGGCGAGAGTGGGAACGAACCATGGATTTGAAGCTTAAATCCATTGCCGATGTGGATAGTTTTGTACGCGTTGTCGGAGAGACATCTATCGCTTCAAAATAGGATTGATTGGCCACCTGGCCATAGGTCCTGCTATCGTTTCTTTATATGGTTAATTCTGGGGCCAGCCTTATTGGAAATTCAGGTCCGAGCTTTGATCGTTTGGAGCCTTTGGCCTCAGTGTCTCCTATTGGAGCAGTGAAAGCGTCCACCTCTTCGTTGGATCAAGAAACCCATAATGCCCTTCTTCGCTTCGCCCGCTTCGTCAATAAGGAAGAGAAGAAGAAAAAGCCAGTTCCAGTGGCCAGTCATCCACCTACAAAATGGGGAGAAAAGAATCCTTACGTCGTCCATGAACAACAAAGATCCAATCAATCATCTATTGGCCAACTTATTGACATCCTTGTTTAAATTTAAAAAATAACGCATCATTTCATTTTTTTCTCAAGAAATGGCGCAACGAGTCGATAAGTGAATCGACTGCTGAATTGGACCTTTGTCTGTGGGCCTAAAACTCTGCTGGCGTGAAAAGAGCGAGCACGTGGGTGATCGCAATTTGAGTCGGGCAGGGAAGGAGGCGTTCCACATGTCTTTCCGTATCAGTTCTACGTCCGTGCCTTCGGAGGCCGGACGCCATCTTGCCAAGGCGCAAAGGCAAATTGATCGCTCTTTAGCGGCACTCTCGTCAGGCTCTCGCGTCGTGCGAGCCGGAGACGATGCCGCCGGATTCGCAATCGCTGAAACTCTGCGTGGCCAGTTGGGTGGGACCAAACAGGCTAAGTTTAATGCAGAATCAGCTGTGAGTTTGGTGCAGACGGCAGAGGGCGGGCTTAATGAACAAAATAACATTCTTGTGAGGCTTCGCGAGTTAGCTGTTTATGCGGCTTCCGACACGATTGGCGATGAGGAGCGCAAATTTTTGAACACAGAGTTCGAGCAACTCGTCAGCGAATTCGATCGCATCGCTAAATCCACTCGCTACGGCAATAAGCAGCTACTCACTGGGACGGGTGAACAGTTTCAATTCCAAGTGGGCGCCTTCAAGGGTGATGAGAACGTCATTCATTTTACCTTAGACGCCAACACTACGGCGAGTGATGTGGCCATTGATTCCCTGGCTATCAATGGTCAGGGCGACGCTCTTGATTCACTCAAAAGCTTGGATGAGGCCATCTTACATGTAGCAGGAACACGCTCCACGTTCGGTGCCATGCAGAGCCGATTGGGTCACGCGATCGATGCCTTGGCTGTGCAATCGGAAAACTTGGACTCGGCTCGTGGTCACATTGTGGATGTGGACGTAGCTGAGGAAACTTCAAAGTTGGCCCAGGCGCAAATCCAGCAGCAAGCCGGTATTGCTGTCATTGCCCAAGCCAATCAGTCCAACGCTCGCGCCATTCGGTTGCTTGACTAACTCACTGCATTATCTTCTGTTTTTGGGGTCCAGCGAAAAAATATTTTCGCTGGCAACCCCGCCTCTTTTCGCGCACTAGACGCGCGGCATCCTCTCACAAACTAGACCAAGGGCTTAAGTCTCCTGGACCAAAGCCGAGAAGTATCGTGAACATGTTGGAGCACTTCCTGAAGGATTCAGTTCAGCAGTCACTGTAATTGGACCTTTCTTGAAACTCCAAAGGGGAGAGACAGTCACCTCTCACCTTTGGGGGCCTCCAATAAAAACAAATTTTATTAACCAGACTGGGATGTCCTGTTCTTGTCGTCGTCGGCCGGATGCTGGCTGTGGGCTGATGACAAGAGCAGCGGTTCGAAGGATCGGGCCAAGAACTCAAGGAGGCCATTATGGGCTTAAGGATCAATACAAACGTGGCGTCAATAGGGGCGCAACGCGTACTCACGAAACAGCAAAACCGTATGGAACACTCGCAAATGGCGTTAGCTTCCGGTTCCAGAATTGTAAAAGCAGCCGATGATGCCGCTGGACTCGCGATTTCAGAAAACATTCGCGGTCAGTTGGTTGGTATCAAGATGGCGCGCAACAACTCATACAACGCCCAATCTTTGATTCAGGTTTCTGAGGGTGGATTGAACGAAGTTAGTAACATCATGATTCGTTTGCGAGAACTGGGTGTGCAAGCCGCCTCCGACACAGTGAGTGATACAGAAAGATCTTTCTTAAACCAAGAAGCTCAACAGTTAGTCTCTGAAGCCGATCGGATTGCTAAATCAACTCGATTTGGCAATAAGCCTTGTTAGACGGATCTGGAGAAGAGTTTGAATATCACGTTGGTCCCTTCTCTGAGGAATCGGAAAACACAATCAAATATAAGATCACGGCAGATGCTACGACTAGCAACTTAGGAATCGACGGTGTTGATCTTTCCGATAAAACGGGAGCTCGTGCAACCCTCGAGGCCGTGGATAACGGTTTGATCAAAGTTGGTCAAATGCGCGCAGACTTTGGCGCCGTGCAAAGCCGCTTGCAAGCGACGACAAGCAACTTGGACATTCAGTATGAAAACTTGTCTGCTGCAAAATCTCGTATCAGTGATGCTGACGTTTGCCTTTGAAAGTTCAGAGATGACCTCAGCGCAAATCCTCAACAGCGCAGCCGTTGGCGTGTTAGCGCAAGCTAACCAAAACGGCGCGACAGCCTTGAAGCTGCTGTCTTAATTGAGGAAATATTTTATTCGCAATTAGATTTAGGCGGAAGTCGGCCCACAGACAAATGACTTCGCTTAATTAAGCCGCCCTGGGGTCGTCCCACGCGCCCCGGGGTTTTTTTGGATGCTGGTTTCTCTGGTGGGCAGGCGTGATTTAAATTTTCTTACCCTCTAACCTGACTGTACCTTCCTTCCTGCAGGCGAAAGCTCAAGTTTTGAGTGCACATGAGTGCACAACTGTCTAAGCGATAATTGGCACCACGGCCCCGAGCTCTCCTCAAATGTCGATTTTCCACTAGGCACGCCCTTTGCAATTTAACGCCTTTGCTACTTCATCACAAAAATAGGAGAGCTAAAAATGAACTTAAAGCCATTACTATTGATCGCCATTGTAACGTCAGCCAACTGGTGTCTGGCAACAGAGTTAGAGCCATCAGATGTCGTAGGTGGTCAGAGGGAAGAAGAGGGGCGTGTAGGAGACGGACAATTTGGTAACGAAAAACAAAAGGTGAGAAGGGAATTTCTTCGAGCGGCGCATGGTGAACAAATTCGTAGCAAGATTCAAGGAACCTGGAGTTGCACCACATTTGATCATACTAAAGAATCAATGACGTTGAGTATTGTAAATCAGTTAAGCTTTAGTAAACAAAAGACTACTACAACAGGCAACCTTGTTCTTGAATCAGAGGTGCGGCCCTACAATCCAGACGCCGTGTTCCGAAAGGAATGAAAGAGCATCTAGATGATGAACTTGAATTGGGCGACCGTTCTACGCAGTCCGGTAGATCAAAACCTTACCGTTTAAGATAATTGAGAAGGGCAATGATCCCAAATTTCAAATCCATAGCCCTGTTCGCTATAATGAACAGAATTCTCATTTGATAATTAGACTCGTCGATGACAATCCATTTCAAATGAATTTGTTTGAAAAAGTTGAGTTGGGATAAATTCATGGTTTGTGAGCGGCCAAGCGCTTGATTGGATAGAAAGCCTGTCGAATGAAACGATTCGATGGGCTTATTCACACAGGCAAACGACTCACATTGGTAAGCTAATGCCACTGTATGGTGCAGAGTTTTCATGGGATGCTGGCATCTCTCCAGGGTCATCTGCACCCAGTAAGCCAGACAGCCCCCCGGCACGCTTTAACTGGAATGAACCTTGCATTTAAAACTTGAATGTCTTTAATTTTCGTACGCCGCTCGCTTTTGCTCTTTGCAATGTCAAGTTTCATGGCATTCACATGCCGTGTTTGGGCGCGAGATAGCCACGGTGTGCGATTCATTAGCGCCGAAGAGGTGCCACTGCTTGGATCTGAAGTGGGTAATATCATTGAAGAGAAAGGCGCCCTCATTGTTGACATTCATAAGCACCCGGCTCTGAAGCTAGCGGCCAATCGCATTCAAGCCTTTGTCTCCAAGTTGTTTGAAGTTGAAAACATTGATGGCTCAATCAATGTTCTATTTGCTGATAATTACCTGCCCAACGCTTTTACTTTGGAGTCACCCACTCTAATATCAAACGATATCACACTCTTGGCCCTGATGGGGATGAGTTGAATCAGGGGGTGGAGCGCGCTAATCTTGCTGATGCGGCCAAAGCTTATCGCAGACAACTAAAAAAATGGCTGGAGCGTTGACGTAACTCGGTTACAAGATAAAATTCAAGCACTGGTTCCTGAAGAGTATCAGAAGAGAGTGTCTGTCTTTCACTATGTGAATAGTGTGCGCCTTTCCGACATAAATGATGCTCAGACAAAAGAAATGCTGGTATATACCATCCTCGATTCAGAGTTGCTCGCCATCAATTCGGGAATTTTTGATCCTGAGGGGCATCCAGGAAATTGGTTGATTGATATCAACAGCAAGAGACTCGTGAGGATTGATGTGCCCAAGCTCGTGCGTCTAAGCAAATCGGATGTCCTGGTGGCCAAGACAATTCTTCAACAGATGCTTACCCCTTCCTGGTCCAGTCGTAAGGCCCCGGCGCTTGCGAAGGATCTAATTAGAGCCTTTGATTGGAGTTCTCGAGACGGAGGACAACCTTCACTTGCTGAGTTCGAGGCTGTTCTAGTGGCCACTTTAACGCGATCAGATCTTCCGGCATGGACCGAGCCTGTTGAGCGCATCTTCTTCCTTCGACAGGCGATGGAGACTGCCTTTGGCGAGGGTAAAATCTTGCGTCTATCACGTCCCGTCTTGACTGTTGTTGCCTCTTTGGCCCGCACTCGAATTCTTGCTGAGACTATAGGTGAAGAGGCCTATCGCCGTCGCATCGTAAGCTGGCTCGTCGACCCGTGGGGGAAAATTCAAATTTCCTGCAGCGTGTTTCTTGAGAAACTATCGGCTTCTCTGCGCCGACAATAGATTTGAATGACTCAACCCATTGAATCCTATCCCTCAGCGTACCAATGAATCATTCCATATCTTAGCTTGACCTTAGCCGACCTTACCTGTGATTCAATAAAATCAAGTATTGGTTCGGCCCGTTGACTTTGCTTCCCGTTGAGCAAGTGGCTATAGAGTTTTACCTCGTTATTGAGAAAACGAACCAGGTTATCCAGATTAGTATTGTCACTAGCAAAGGGGGCTAGATACCTTGCGTATATTCTTAAAGCCAATTTCGCCAAGCACACTTCCTAATTTTTGCCCTGCAAATGTGTCGATTGAATGTTTGGCGCAAAATTCATTCACAAGCTCCACAAGCCTTTCAAATTGAGGGTGAGCGGGTTCACAGTGAAAGTCAGAAAGATCCACATCAATAATCCAAAATTTGCTTCCCGGGTGTTTTAGCCGTGAAAGAATCTGGCGGGCGTTAGGAACATGCAGCAAGAAGTAACGCATTAGAATGCCATCAAATCCACCGAATGTCCTCATTTCATCAGCATCCTGAATTTCCCATTTAACATTGGGAAGCGTTGACTCAGATCCTCTGGCAATCAAATGAGCTCTCTTATCCATTCCGGTAAAGTGAATCTTCGGATGATCGCCAGCAAGCTTCAAAAGGAAGGCTCCATTGCCCGTTCCTAAATCAAGAATGTTGGAGCAATCTCTCAATCCATTTTGCAGCAAAAATTTGTGATGACGTTCGTAAGCTATTTCGACTTGCAGTTGTAATTGATCTTCAACGAGTTCCTCAACATTGAGCCATTCATCCATGAAGTCCTGCCTTAGGTTGATTATTTATAGAACGCTAAAATTCACGTTACACCCAGACTAGCAACACGTCGCGGTTCCCAAAGTCCAAACACATAAAGTAATTATATTTATACATTCCCATTTCAAAATCCCGATCAAAGGTCCAGTTTTGGCGTGACCTTGGTCTAGTTTAGCTAGACCCGACTTTAGTTCGCCCAGACCTGACCGATCAGCTAGTCAAGTAAGCAGCAGTGGATTGGGTGATGAGGGGTGAGATCCCCTTCGGGAGTGACTGCCTGAAGGAATGATCGTTTGTAACCTCCAAGCATTTTTTCAACTGCTCCAACATGTTCAACCCAAGCCGCAGGGATGCGTCGCTTTTCTCATTTACACTCGAGTAGGTTCGAGTTTGAGGGGAGCCGGGCTTTAATTTAGGACAGCCCGTACTGCAAAGGAGGGACCTATGGGTCTCAGGATTACTACTAACTTGCCGAGTATTTCGGCGCAACGATCCATGGCCGGCAGCCAACGTGAGCTGCAAAAGAGCTTTGGCCAGCTATCCAGCGGAAGCCGTATCACGAAAGCGGCTGACGATGCAGCAGGCTTAAGCATCAGTGAAACATTAAAGTCCACCATTCGTGGCTACACACAGGCACAACGAAACGCTAACGATGGTATCTCCATGGTGCAAGTTTCTGAGGGTGGCCTTGGTGAAGTCTCAAACATCTTGACTCGTATGCGTGAGTTGGGTGTTCAAGCCGCTTCTGATACTGTGGGTGAAACCGAGCGAAGTTTTATCGACAAAGAAGTGCAACAGCTTAAAAATGAAATGCAGCGTATTGCTAAAACAACGCGTTGGGGTAATCAGGCTCTTTTTAGATGGTTCTGGCGCTGAATACTCCTTTCAAGTGGATATAAATAACGACGAATTTAACGACCGTATTGCCTTTGATGCTTCTCAACAAGACGCCACCATATCTACTCTGGGTGTTGATGGCTTTGATTTTAGCACTAAAGATGGCGCTCGCAGCGCTCTCGAATTGTTGGAAACAGCGCAAAGAACAGTGAACGGCTATCGCGCTAACCTAGGTGCCATCCAAAATCGCTTGATCTCGACTTCGGATAATCTAGGCGTGTCGATTGAAAACTTCTCGGCTGCTAACTCGCGTGTTCGCGATGCCGACGTGGCTCAAAGTTCTGCTGAGCTCACTCGCAACAACATTCTCCAGAGCGCATCTGTGGGCGTGTTGGCTCAAGCGAATCAACAGCCAGCAGCAGCTTTGAAATTGATTGGTTAATTGAAATTAGACAAATTTGCGTAAGAAAATGGGGAGTGGGCTCCTTTGCTTCCCGGTACCTTACCTACCCGGACGGCGCCTTTGTCGTCCGGGGTACTATAGATGCCCTGGCCTTGACTAGATAGGGCCTAGGGTTTGGTGCGAACGTCTTAAGCCTCAACAAAGCTCTAGTTCCTGTCTCAATTTTTTCCAACTTTGGTCTTGAAATTTAAAACTATTGGCTAGTTTTTATCCATCTTTCGTCCAGATTCTCTCGACGCGACTTAAGCCTTCACCAGACTCGCCGATA
>JAZKJV010010075.1:0-136350 GCA_037367405.1 Ottelia alismoides | reverse complement strand
TGCGAAGGGCCGCGCGGCGGCCGAGAAGCCGCGAGGCAGAAGCGCCCCGGCGGCAACCGCCGGCAGCGGGTACCGAAGCCCGATGAGACCCCGCCCGCCCCGCAGCTGCGGACACAGACCGACCGCGCGTGGCCATTCCCGAAGAGGCCCGACTGATGAGCCCGAGCAGCCACCCCGACCGCATCCTGCGCGCCTTGGCGCGCGCGACCTATGCCGAGTCGCCGGCGCTGACCTGGCTGGAGCTTAACGCCGAGCTGCCGTCGATGACGGCCGGCGATCTGAGCGTGAACCTCGACGAGCTGGAGCGCTCTGGCCTGGTGGAGAAAGAGCGCCAGGCCGGCATCCGCGGCCGCCCGTGGGGATGGTCGCTGACCGAGGCCGGCCGGAAGCGCGCAGGCGCGACGAAGGCGAAGCCGCAGCCGCAACCGGAGACGGCCGGCACCGTCGCCGACCTAGTGCAGGAGATCAAGGCGGAGCAGGACCTGGAACTTCACGACATGGTCCTCGATGCCGACCGCGATGAGCGCGCACGGCCCGAGCCGCCTGGCTGAAGGAGACGTGCAAGCGGTTCGAAGAAGCCGCTGCCGCGGAAGACGCGGAGCGCGGATCCTCGCCTGGTCCTCACGCTGCGCGACGACGGCACGCTGCTGATCGTCACCGACGGCGGTGCGCTGCACGTCGCTCTGTCGCCCGGCCAGACGAGCCAGCTCGGCGAGTTTCTGACGAAGACGGCGGGCGTGTGGCAGTGCCCGTTCTAACAGGAGCATGACGATGGAAACGTTTCAGCAACCGAAGATCATCGGTTACCGGCAGCTGACGGAGCAGGAAGTGGAACTCATGAACGAGTGCAAGGCCCTGGCTGAGCAGGTCGGCGCTTTCGTCCGAAAACTCGACGGCCTTCCCCATGCGCTCGGCGGACCGAGGCTGATCGAGATTGAGCCGGGCAAGTTTGAGCCGGCAATCGATCAAGACTGGGTGGCGACGGGCACCACGCAGCTGCAGCAGGGCTTCATGGCGCTCACGCGAGCGATCGCGCAGCCGGACGACGTTCTGACGATCAACGCCCCGCCCGCGCGAGGTCAATCTCCCGACGTTTTCCTGCCCTGGCGCGTCGGAAGGGATCGGGTGGGCGGGGCACCCTATCAACGTGAGACAACATCCGTAATCGAACGGACTTCCGCAATGATTGAGCAATTCGGAATCGCGGTGACGGGTGCGATCGCCGTGGCCCTATCGCAAAGCAGAAACCCGCAGCGGCAACGCTGGGCGTGCATCTTCGGCTTAGCCGGACAGCCCTTCTGGTTCGTGGCAGCAATCAGCGCCGACCAGTGGGGCGTGCTCGTTGCCGCCGCGCTGTATACGGCCGCATGGGGAAAGGGCCTCTTTGTCCATTGGGTTCGGAGACCCGGGTGATCGACAGGACGCCCCCGGCGAATCAGGCATGATGCTCACGCCATCCCAGCGCGCCGCCCGGTCGGCCCTGATCCGCCTACTGGCCGCGCGTGCCCTTGAACACGTCAGGAGCCCTGCCACGTGCGCGCCGCAATCTACGCCCGCTTCTCGACCGAGAAGCAGCGCGAAACCTCGATAGACGACCAGGCCCGGGTCTGCCGGGCTGCTGCCGCCGCGCGCGGCTGGGAGGTCGTGGCGGTCCACCAGGACGAGGGCACCTCGGGCACCACACCGGTCTCCGCTCGCCGCGGAGGCGCCGCCCTGCTCGCCGACGCCCTCGCCGGCCGCATTGAGGCCCTACTCCTCGAAGGGCTGGATCGCCTGTCTCGCGACTTGGTCGAGCAAGAGACGATCGTCCGCCGCCTGGAGCACCGCGGCATCCGCATCCTGGGCGTCGCCGACGGGTACGACTCGGAGAGCAGCGCCCGCAAGCTTCACAGGGGCATGCGCGGCCTCATCAACGAGGTTTATCTGGATGACCTTCGCCACAAGACACATCGAGGCCTGCAGGGCCAGGTGCAGCGAGGCCATGGCCGCCGGCGGGATCGGTTACGGATACCGGAGCGTGCCGGGGCCCGACGGGTCACGGATCGAGATCGACGAGCAGCGGGCCCAGCTCGTACGCGAGATCTTCCAGGCCTACGCCGATGGCCAGTCCGGCCAGCGGATCGCGGCCGACCTCAACGCACGCCGGGTGCCGTCACCTCGCGGCGGGACCTGGGCCGTCTCGGCCCTGTACGGGTCGCCGGCGAAGGGCTCCGGCATCCTGCACAACGAGGCCTATATCGGCCGTCTGGTGTGGAACCGGTCCATGTGGGTGAAGGACCCAGACACCAAGCGCCGGCAGCGCATCGACCGCCCGCGGTCCGAGTGGGTGATTGTCGAGCGGCCGGAGCTGCGGATCGTGCCCCAGGAACTCTGGGACGCCGTCCGCGCCCGGTTTGCAGCTCCGCGGCGCGGCGGGTGGCGGCCAGGGCCCCGGCCCGAGGCCCGCCACGCTCCTGGGCGGGCTCCTGACGTGCGGGAAGTGCGGCGGCGCCATGGTGGCCGTTTCAGCTCGCGCGTACGGCTGCGCCGCGCGGAAGGACAGAGGCCCTTCGGTCTGCGAGGGAACCCTCGTGCGCCGGGACGTGGCGGAGCGCCGGCTGCTGGCCGAGGTGCGCGAGATGCTGCTCGCGCCGGAGTCAGTCGCCGAGATGCGGGCCGAGGTGGCCCGCCTGGTCGAGGAGCAGTCCGAGACTGGCCAGGCCGACCAGGCAGCCGCCCGCGCTAGGGTGAAGACCCTGGAGGCCGAGCTGGGACGCCTGGTGGACGCGATCGCGACCGTGGGCGTGTCGCCGGCGCTGGCCGAGCGGCTGCGTCGCACGGAAGAGGATCTCCGGGCCGCCAAGGCCGCCGCAGCGGCGATGCCAGGGCGCGAGCCGGCAGTCGACCCGGACGCCGTTGTGGCGGCCTACCGCGAGCTGCTGGCGGATCTGGGCGCGGCCGTGTCGAGCGACATCGGGCGTGCGAGGCAGATTCTGGGTGAGCTGATGGGCCGCGTGGTGATCACCACGGGCGAGGACGGCGAGACGTTCGCGGACCTAGAAACGACACCGGCCGCAGTAGCGGCCGGAAGCGTGACTCTAATTGTGGTTGCGGGGGCCCGCTTTGTTCATCGGAGACGCATTCGTCTGCGGTGATGCGGGCGGCAACGAAGAACAGCGATTCTGACACCGGCCCGCTTGGTCGTCAACACCCTGAAACATTCGGCTGGCGTCGACCCGGGCCCCGGCGTTCACCGGGAGGCGGAAAGATACAGGCATCGGGCCCGCGTCGTCTACCCCAGGCTCCCGCTCGAACCCCGAGCACCCCTCCCCTGCCATAGACCGGACGCGCGGAAATCCCTCCCGGTCGCACAGCGCCGCTGACGAATCGACCATCCCGCCGAACGAGCGGCAATGCCAGCACGGTCCGGATGGGGATGTGGAGGCCCAAGGCGAGAACATCCACCCAGGGTAACCGCCGCCAGGCTCAGCGGATGACCCCGTCTAACTCACTCGCCGAAACTCGGTCGCCCCGTCCCCCGGGAGAAGTGCGGCGTATCCACGAACTTCACCCCGTTCCCGCCCCAAGAGTTGAGCGGGTCCAGCGACTCCCAGAAGAGCCCCGCCGGCGCCAGCACCGACCGCTCGTAGGTAAGCCGGGCCGTCCACGAAGATGTTGAGATCGATGGCCAGGCGCTGCAGGTGGAGGGACTGCATGGTCTTCGACCGGCCGGCACGGACGTGGGCCTGCTGCTGTTCCACCGTGCGGTGCAACTCGCCACCGGTCACCACCCAGCCCCGTTCGTGGCACCAGAGGATCAGCCGGGCGGCATCGGCCAGGAACTTCGCCTGGGCAGGCACTAGGCTCATGACCGCCCTCCCGACAGCACCTTGATGGTGTCGTCCTTGTCCTTCGAGCCCCTCGTGGTGCCGAACTCGAAGTTGTAGATGTTATCGAGGTAGCCCAGGAACCGGCCGAGCACGAGGGTGAAGATCCCCTTCACGTATTCGTTGATGGACGGGTCCTTCCCAGACGATCCACACCAGGCCGGCGATCATCAGCACGGCCAGCAGGAACATCACATCGGCCCGGTAGTTCCGCCGGCCGGCGCCAGGAACTCGACATCCCGCTTCCGGGCGTCGCCCTTGTCGGCCACCTCGATGCGGAACACCTCCGTGTCCAGCTTGTTCTCCTCCAGCCGGAGCTTCAGCAGCTCGCGCTCGTGCTCCAGCTCGTACTGTCGCAGCTTCGCGAGCTGCTCGTCGGAGAGCGGCCGGTCCAGCGAAACGCCGGTCTGGTCCTCGATCCAGTCCTTACCCTTCACCAGCGCCGCGTTCGCCAGCAGCGTGAGCCCGCCCTTCAGCAGCGGGGCAATCAATGCGGGAATCATCAGGCCCCCTCCTTCGCTCGTTGAATCATCTGCAGCGTCTCCATCGTTGCTGGCTGTTTCAGCAGCCGGACCCATGTGAGCAGCAGTCCCGCAGCCGCATCGCCCTCGCGGGCCCCGACGAACTCCTGCACCCACTTCCGCCAGCTCGACGGCCGCCAGCAGCTCGTCGGCGTCGTCCATTCCAAGCCGCACATCACCCCACGCGGCGACGACCGGCTCGCCGATCTGCGCATCGTCGTCCGGGACCCGGCCGGCGATGCGAGCCAGGCGTTCACGGACGCGGTCGCTTACCACGGCGGACAGGCCGCGACAGAATGCGGGCGATCAGGAGCGCCAGTACGAAGACGAAGGCGACGGCCGCAATGGCCCCCAGGATGCCTTGCGCGAAGTTACTCACGGTCGCCTCCGCTCTGCGAGATGTCGAGCTTGCCCTCGATATGCGACAACCGCTGGCCCATGCGCAAGAAGTGCCGTGCGACCTCCTGTTGAGATCTGAGAGTCGGCGCTCGATCTGCCGGATGTACCACGCGGCCGCGCTGATGATCAGCACCGCAAGCGGGATGATGATGTGCTCGAGATCCCACTGAGACATGACGGAGTCCCCACCAGCCACCGCCGCCGCGGCGACGAAAATGCCAACGCCGCACAAAAACCCCATGGCCTTTAACTGCAACATTTTCATCACCAATCGTCCGCGCCGTCTCATGCCGCCATCACGAGCTGTCGTTGCTGGGGGGCGCCCCCGATGAACGCCAATGCCGTGTCGCCGCCGATGTACGCGTAGTCCAGAACCATCAATCGGCTTTGCGTCAGCGAGATCTGCTGCGCCATCGCGCACTCCCACATGGTGTCGTCTCCCGATGGGCTGACAGTTCGCGCGTAAGAACATGCGCTCAAGCAGTACCAAAGGTCTGACACGGACGCGTGCGTGATAATGTTGTCTGGAGCAATCACCAAGAACAGGCCGATGCTCTGGATTACCCACACTGGAGGACACGTGACGATGTCTAGGTACGAGTACCCGGAATCGAACGCGACCTCACCCCCAGCATCGAACACTTGCAACCCGTAGTTCACGCCGGACGCACCATCTGCGATGGCTGTCACGCGCCACTCGACCGTTGCGCCAGGGAAATCTCCACCGACACCCGCATTCGATTTGCGCGTCGCAAGCCAGAAACCGGTCAACTCCGACGACGCGTTGATCTCCAACCCGACGAGCCCGCACGGCACTGCCCAAGCCCGGTGCGACCCCAGATAAGTGGCGACTTCGCCATGGCAATGGGTGTCGGCAACGTGACGTTCGCCAACCTGGCGTCAGGCCAGAATGGCGGCGTGCCCGTAACGACGGAACCTGACGCTTGCACGCGGTGGTTCCCGGAAAGACGCATCGATCTGGACATCACCAGTGGCGTTCAGGATTTGTAGGCCGAAGGTCATCTGTACGCAAACACCAGCAGGTCCGAATCGGCGCGATAGATCGGATTCTCCAGGCGCCCACGAGATCGTGGTGCCCGAGATCGAGATTGCGTGTCCCGCCCTCGAACTGGTCGGGCCGAACGACGGCAGGCGCGGCACAACCATCGCAACGTGGGTTGCAGAGTCAAATCCGGAAACACTTACCGAGGACGACTCATTGGCCGGCAGGAATCGCGTGTAAACCAGGCGCGTCAGCCTGGTCGTGACCGACAAAGTACGAACACCCGACGCGTTGTAGATTTCCGCCCCGAACGTCATCAGGACAGGTCTCCGATCTTTCACGCGCAGCACTCCGCTGGCGTCGTACACGCGAATCACGTCGTTCTGGATCTCGAGGCGCTCGCCGCTCGCGGCGCTTCGGATGATGACGTCGCCGGATGAATTGACGCCGAAACGACCCGCGCCGATGTCGATCGATCCTGCCGTCACGGCGCCCAGGTCGGCGGAGATGGCGGCCAGGTTGGCAACCGCGATCTTGTTTGCAGCGATGGAGTTCTCGACCAGGTCAGCGCCGTCAGCCGCCTTGGTGTACGCCCCGGCCGCAGCGTTCCAGCGCCAGATCTTCCCGTCGTGGTTCGAGAACACCGCCCAGAAGTCGTCGCCGCCTGGCGGGGGCGATCCGGTGCCGGCAGTGATGGCGGTGGCATTCGCCACAGTGCGCACGCCGCCGCCGCTCGCCGCGATGGTGGTGACCGACACCCCGGCGGTCGCCGAGACCGGGAACCAGGCCGAGACGTTGCCGCTGCGGTCCACGTGCCGCACCAGCACCAGCGGGTGACGCTGGCCGGAAGGCCGGTGCGCGCGAACCGGTTTCCGGCCCCACGGAAGATCAACGTCGCAGTGGCGCGGTCGTTCGAGGTCGCCTCCCACAGCTCGGAGGCCGCGTAGTCCGCGTCCGGCGACTGAGCCCACGCGCGTCGTAGCCGAGCGCGGCCGCGGTGAGCACCAGAGACGCCGGAGCGGAGGGCGCAGCCGTCTTGCCGACGACAGCGTGCGTTCCCGACAGCCAGGACGAGCGCCGCGCGCCAGGCGCCGCCAGGGAGCGCACGCGCACGTCGTAGGGGACGCCGTCCTCCACCGGAGCGATCCAGGCCGTGGTGGCGTCTCGATCGGCCGTGAGGCTGTTGTAGGCGCCCTCAGAGGCCCGCTTGTACTGAATCTCATACCCGGTCAGGTTGGGCTCGACGGCGCGCGCCCACGACACCTGGATGCGGCTGATCACCGACCCATCCGCGCCCTGCAGCAGCTGCGCATTGCCGCTGGCCATCGTGAGCGACGTGGGCGCAGCCGGCGCCTGCGCGTAGGCCGGCACATCGAGCTGCGGCACGGACGGCGGCGCGACGGCGTCGGACGCGCTCCACGCGTAGTGATCCGCCGACTCTTCCTGCAGCGACAGATCGACGCCGATGCCGCCGTCGTCGCCGACGATGTCCAGCTTCACGATCCGGTACACCGCCCCGCTCAGGTTGATCTGCGGGATCGTCACCGCGACGGTGTCGAACCCCTGCAGCCGCAGCGCCGACAGGTTGAGCCGCAGCGACAGCGAGCCGGCGCGCGACTTCTTCAGGGCGATCTTCGCCAGCCGCTGGGCGCGGGTCGTGTCCGTGGCAAACGGGTGGTCTAGCGTGCGCTCGATGGTGACGCCGCCATCGTCGGCAATGGCGCCGGAGTCACCGACGGGCGGATACGACGACTGCACCCAGAAGCGCGAGGCGTCGACGAAGCTCCCGCGGATCTGGTTGACGAGCTCGCGCCGCGGCTTGCGATGCTGCAGGGTGAGCGCCCCGCGGAGATCGTCCGGCGTGATGGTGATGGTCGGCGCCACGTACGCCCCGGCGTGGATGTAGACCTTGCCTGCCACGTGCACCAGGTTGCCGGCCATCGCGCTCAGCATGTCCTCGACGATGTCCTTCGGCGCCTGGTCGAGCGTAATGGACCCGTTGAGCGTGTACCGGCGCTGAGCGATCGACGCGAACGTGACGCCGGTCCCGTTGCTTGTGAACCCGATCGGCGTGCCCTCGATGGCCGCCTGGTAGTCCGCCGCGAGCTGGAAGGTCCGCCCATCGACGCGGATCAGGTAGTAGTCCGTGGCCTGCAGCCAGGCCGGCCGGCACGCCGGTGGCGACGATGCGCACGCGGTCACCGGTGGACAGCCGCGCCTCCTCGGATGGCGTCGTGAAGGTGTCGGCCGTCGCATCGGCCGTGACCGAGATCGCATGGCCGGCATCGAACCCGACCCACTCGTCGCACACGTTGGCCGCGGCGTTCAGCGCGGTGACGTCGATCTCGCCCGACGACATCTGCATGCCGAAGTCGGCCGTCAGGTAGTCGCGCAAGGATGATGGCCGGATTCATGGTCAGGCGCGTGAGCCCGGTGCGCGGGTCGAGGCACTTCCGACCGCGCACCAGCGCGCGCACGGTGGGCAACGAGAACAGCTTGTCCTGGTCGAATTTGATCTTGGCGTAAATGTCGGCGATGCCGTTGCCGACATGCGCCCGAGGTCCAGAGGCCAGAGCTCTCGCCTACCATCGAGGCGTCGGCCACCTGCCCTGAGGCGCCGGTGCGCTTGCGGATCGTGGCCAGCCCAGCCAGGTTGGCCGGCGCTGCGATGTTGCCGCTGCCGTCGAGGATAAGCCGCACGTCCTCGAACCATACGTCCCCGATGCTGTGCACTTCGGTCCCGGCCAGCGCCAGGATCATGTGCATGAACTCCTTGTCCGCGCCGGTGACCTGCGCGTTGGCCCCAGACCCCGCCAACGAACGCGTGCCCGTAAATGATCCGATGCGGCGCCTGGGCGCTGCGGATGTTGGACTTGCGCTCGGCGACGTCCTGCAGCGACGCCTTGCGGGCCTCGCGCTGAAGCAAAGCCCTGGAGGGCGTAGCTGGTGGCGAACGTCGTCAGGAACGCCGCTGCCGGCTGCCCGCCGGGTACGAACCACGCAACGGCAGCGGCCAGAGCCGAGGCAATCGCTGGCCCCCTCAGACTTTGGACTTCCGGGGAGGTAGCCATTACCAGCCGAAGACCTTGGCGATGGAGTCGCCGACCTTGCGGGCCGCATTAAGCACGGGCCGATTGAGATACTGAGGCAGGACATACTTCCCGAACCGATCGACCGTCCGATTGATCACCTTCAGCGGATCCGGCGCCACCGGCCCGCGGTACGTTCCCCACGTGATCGAGACGGACTCCAGCGACGCCACGTACTCGAAGTATCGGTCGCCGGGGAAGCGGGCCTTCTGGTCCGCGTCTGAGTACATGCGCAGCCGGGGTCGATCCCAGTCGGCGAACCGGTTCTCCAGGCTGATCTGGATCTCGGCCGTGTCGCCGATGGTGACGATCGGCTGATCGAGGCGCCCTTCGAACACCTGGATCGGATCGTTGACCGGCAGCATGTCGGCCCCAGCGGCGCGATCCAGATGAGCGCGGGGTTGCCCTGGTACTGATCGTCGAGGATCGCCGACAGGTACGCCGTCTCGATGCCGCTGAAGCGCACATTGAGCGCGGCCGCCTGCGGGCTGGCCACCTCGGTGATCGGCTCGAGCCCCGCTAGCGTCCCGGCACCCAGCCACCGAACACCGTTCCAGGTGATGCCGTGCGCGGCGTTGGTGAATCGGAGGAAGCCGCTGGGGAACTCCATCTCGACGAACACGCACACGTTCGCGTGATCGGCAGTGATCACGCCCTCGGCTGCTGCCGTCATCGCCCGTGCCATCAGAACGCCCTCTCGCAGCGTCAGCACGAACGGGGCGAGCGGACCGGCGCGTACGTGGTGCCCTGCTGGTCGGCCACGAACATCATCCGCGTGGTGCAGTTGCGGATGGTGATCGGCGCATTGTCGGCCGGCACCTCGCGCAGCTCGGGGAAGAACTGCAGCGTCGCCTCACCCGCGCCGTTCGTGGTAGCAATGCCGGTCAGCATGTGCACGTATTCGCCCACCTGGAACAGGTCGCCCTCGAGGAGCCAGCCGGTGGTCGACGCCGGCGCGCCATCGATGAGCAGGGAAGTCCCTTCCTGGCCGCCACCCTTTACCAGTGGCGTGCCGCCGCCAGCGCCGCGCGGCGCCAGGTTGCCGAACGTGGGCACAGCCACCCGCCCGGCGCGGCCCTGCATGCGCGCCACGAACGCCCAGAGCGCGCGGACGTCCGCGCCGCGAGCGTGCGAGTAGTCGAGCACGCACTGCCAGTAAGCGCCGGGCAGCGCCTGCGTGCGCGCCGCGCCCGTGAGCGGGCTCTCGTGGATCTGCGTGACTGCGATGAGATTCCAGTCCGCGCGCTGCGGCAGGATGCTGAGCGACGGCCAGGCGAGCGTCGTCATCCCATGGCCCCAATCTGCGCCTGGCGCGCGATGTCGGACTTGGCCATCGCGGCCCCCAGCGATGCCGCCCGGTAGACCGTGCCGGCGTCGATGCCGGGCGCGATGTTGAAGACCTGAGTTACCCGCATGCCACCGCCGAGCTCAGCGCCGAACGGCACGACCGTGCCGCGCGTCGCCGGTACGAAAAACTCCGGACCGCGCTCGCCGATCGGGTACGCGACGCCGGGCATCACCGGGCCGCCGGACGCCTTTCTGGGCCGAAGGTCTGCACGTACGGGGTCGGCGTGTTCGTCGGCGGCAGACGGCCAGCACCGGCGTTACCACCCCCGAACAGCGACGAGGAAAACTGACCGATGGCCGGCGCGATTGCGTTGAACAACGGCGCGGTGATGGCCTGCTGGATGGTGAGCCGCGCAATGTCCTCGGCGATGGCCTCCAGGATCTTCCCGGCTTCCAGGCGGCCCTTCTTGAACGTCTCGATGATCGAGTCCGTGAAGCGGTTGCCGAAGTTCCGGATGGCCCCCTCGATCTGCTTGAGCTGGGACTGCACATCGGTGGCAAACGGCTGAATGGACTGGCCGGCGTCCTTGGCGCCGCGGTCGATCTCGTTCAGGCGATCGCGCAGGGACGCGTAGGCCTCGTCGAGCTCGCCGGCGCTGATCTTGCCCTGGTCGAAGGCACTGTTGAGCAGCCGCAGATCCTCGTAGGCCTCATTCCGGCGGCCGGACTTGGTACCGGCGATCAGCGTAGCCACGCGAGCCTGCGCCTCAGCGGTTGCTCTGGCCGCGATCTCTGGCCCCTCCTGCAGCCGGCTGATGAGCTCCGCCTGGCGCTCCTCGACGACACGCGCCTGGGCATCAGCGGCCGCCTCGATCTGGCGGATCTCCTCGTCCGAGATGGCCTTGTGAACGCCAGGCGCTGCTGGTAGTCCCGCTCCTCGGCCTGCTGCGCCTCGCGAGATGCATCGCGCGCGCGCGCTGGACTTCCTCGCGCCTCTTCTGCGCCTCGGCCTCGCGGCGCGCCTGCTCGAAGGGATCGGCGGCGGCTGATTTCGCGGCAGGCTTGGGCGGATTTTCCAGGCCAGCCAGCGCGCGCTGCGCGTCGGCCAGAGTGCGCTTGAGCTCGGCCAGCTTGCGCTGCTGCTCCTTCGGGTCCCCATAGATGAACTGCTCCAGGTATCCGCCACCCAGCTTCCCGCGCCCCTTGAGGTTGTTCTCCAGCTCGATGATCTCGCCCTTGATCTGCTGGACGAACTGCCGCTGCTTCTGGACCTCGGTCGGGTCAACGCCGAAGATTGCGATCTTTCCAGCTTCCGCGAGCCCGGTAAGGATGCCGCGCAGCAGCCCGCCTTCGCGCGTCGCCTCCGCCATACGCGAGACGAGCTGGGCCATCGCCGGCACGGTGGACGCCGCGATCGCGTTGCCGAGGCCGGTGGCCGACGCGTTGAGGCGGTCGAGGTTGTCGTTAAGCTGCGCCGCCTGGCGGGCGGTGTCGGACGACACCACGATGCCGAGACGCCGCGCCTCCTCTGACAGCCGCGCGATCCCGTCGGCGCCCTGGGACAGCAGCGGCGCCAGGTCGGCGCCGGTGCGCTTAAGCAGATCTGTTGCCAGCGCCGTCTTGACGTACCCATCCGGCAGCTTCGCGAAGCCGGCGGCGAGCTGCGTGATGACGGAGTCCAGACCCTTGGTGACATCGACCGTGACGCCCGTCGCGCGCGAGAAGTTGGCGAACGCGTCGCCGCCCTGAGCCATGGTGTTGGCCAGCGCGCGCAGACCCTTGTTGAGGTCCTCGGCCGAGGCGCCCGACAGCTTCGCCACGTACTGCAGCTCGGACAGCCGCTCGACGGTGAGGCCGGTCTTCTCGCTCAGCTCGTCCAGCGCGTCGGCAGCATCGACCGAGGACTTGACCCAGGCGCCGAAGGCAGCAACGCCCAGGCCTGCAGCCAGGCCGCGCAGGGAGTCGCGCAACCCGGACGCGTTCTGGTCGAGGCTGCGCAGCGACGACTCCACCTCGCGGAACGCCTGGCGGGAGCGGTTCTCGCCTTCCAGGACGATCTTGGCGATGCCCTCGGCCATCTATGCCTCTCCGATCATGCGGCGCACCGTGACAAGGTGTTCGAGGATCTCGTCAGGGTCGCAGGCCGGCAACAGCCCGACGATGGCCGCCAGGCGCTCTGGACGCACCCCACCGAGGAGGCGCCAGCAGTGCAGCACGATCTCCCCCGTCCGCCGCAACGGAGGGGGCGGGGCCGTGCGCAGGCCCGAGAGCGGTCCGGAGGTAGGCGCCTCACGCTGGGTCAGCTCCCAGGTGAGACGCTCGACGAGTTTCCCTCGTCGGCCTCGAAGCGCTCGCGCCGCTCGTTGAGCCGCCGGGCAAACTCTCCGGCCAGCCGGTCGAACCAGTCGGTGCGCTCCGCCAGCACCAGGCGCAGCGACGCGCCATCGAAGCTCAGCGGATCGCGCGCTGCGCCGGGCACCACGTGACACTGCCGCACGCCGGACCAGCCAGTGACGCCTGCCACCAGCAGCGCGTGGTTCATCCGCAGCGTGTTGAGATCGCCGCCGCTGATGGCATCGCGCGCCACCAGACGCTCCTCGAGGCGGGTCGGCAGGAGGCACTGAATCTCGACCTCCTCGCCGATCCGCACACTGAAGCGCCGCGCCGCCTCCGAGGCGGCCTGGAGTGCCTCGCTCATCAGGTCAGGTAGATCGTGGAGTCGGACTGGATGTCGAGGTCGAGCGTGGCGACCAGGACGCCGTTCTCAGGCACACCCTGCGAGTTGAAACCCCAGATCGCGGAGCCGTACTCCTTCGCACCTGACGGATACGTGATCCGGTAGGGGAACGAGCTGCCGGACCGGGCGGCCGCCAGCACCGTCGCGAACCAGGGCAGCGCCGGGTCGAAGTGGACCTTGAACTGCAGCGCGACCGCCTCGGCCAGCGTCGTGATCTGCTTCACGCGAATGTCGGAGAGCTGGGTCACCTCTGACTTCCGGAAGCCGCCGCCGCTGGAGCTGATGTCGGACAGCAGCTGAGTGATCGGCGTCCAGGTCGTGATCTCCCGCACTGAGCCGATGCCTTCGCCAGCCGGGTAGTCCGTGGTCGAAGTGGTGTTGAAACCCTCCACCGTCACATCGTTCGTGGCCACCGCCTTCGCGCGGAACACGCGGTCGTTCATGCGCTGCCAGCCGCTGGACACGACGTGGAAGATCTCGTTGACGGCGATGCCGTGGGAGGCCTCCAGGGTCGCCACGGCCTCCGCGGCGTTGCTGACCGCGGTCATGTTGCGCGTGGGTCCGAAGGCACTGCCAATCGCGAGCGAGGACCCCTGTATCTTGTAGATGGCCATGTCTGGCTCCTATGCGTTGAGAAGCGTGTCCGGCGCGGAGGTCCACAGCCGCGCCTCGAAGCGCAGCCGGACGGCACCCACCGGCTTGTCGGTGAAGGCGTCGAACTCGTCGTCCGCGCCCTTGTAGTCGAGCCGCACCGCCGCGCCCGAGACGGTCACGGTGCTGGTGAGCGCGATCTCGACCTCCTGAGCGATCAAGTCGAGCTTGTCGTCGAGATCGGCGGCCTCCTTTGCGATGCCGATCACGTCGACGACGACGACGCGCTCCAGCACGCCGTCGATCTGGGCGTAGTCGGCTTCTTCTCGTGTCGTCGAAACGAGCAGGCAAGGCAGATCGGAGTCGCCAAGCGGGTAGTGCCTGGTCTGGAACACTCGGCCGCCGGTCGTCGCGAGGCCGGTCACCGCAACCGCTACGGCCTCCCTGAGCTGGCGGCGGACATGGGCGGCCATCAGGGCTCCTGCAGGATCAGCGTGACCACGCCGGTGCCGTCCGGCTGGATGCCGCGCACCAGGTAGCCCGTGCCGTTGATCGTGAGCACTGACCCGTGAGCGACGCCAGGCACGTCCGCCTGCGCACACGTGAAGGTGTAGCGCGCCCCCTCGACGCCGGCATCAAGCCCCACCTGGGCCGCGGCGAACCCGGCCTCGAGGATGCCATTGACCGTCGCGGACCCGAAGGTCGCGGCGGTCCCCAGCAGCGCGGGGTTGAAGAAGGCGGCGAGGTTCTCGGTGAACATCAGTCGACCAGCTCGCTCATCAGAACATTCTCGACGTTGCCAGCGTCGATCTGCGAGCGCAAATGCGCCATGATTGTGTGCAGCCGATCGGCCTCGATTTGGATGTTGATCGACGCTGCCCCGCGCGCCACCACTTCGTGGAACATCAACACACCGGTCACTCGCGCCGCGCCGATCTCGGTGATTCGCGTGGTGATTGCCGACACATTCGCCGTCTCGGCGGCGTCGTCTGCGGTATTGGCTGCGCCCGCGTAGAGATGCCCAATGATCGGATAAGTCAGACGCGTTTCACAGCGCTCCGACATAGCCCGTAGAGCGTGATACCGCGGTTGCTGCGTTTGCGCACTGCGGCCGAACCGGAATCCCGCCGCGAACGTTTTCTTGAGGAAGGCTGCGTCTCCCACGCCAGATCCATATCTCCCCTGCGGCCAGACGTACACCTTGTCGCCATTGGGCCGCAGCAGACCTCGGCGATCCAGCCACCTCACGGTCGACGCCATGTCGTCCAAGCGGGCTTCATCTGAGGCAGCGTCCCACAAGTTACCGCCCACCCTTGGGCCATGAGCTACACATTCATGCCCAAGCTCGAACGCTCGGCGCAGGTCAAACTCGCGCATGTAGTTTGTCGTCCCAATCAAGGACGGAATGATGCCTAGGCTGACACGAATGCCATGCCGTTGAAGGATGGGCAGTGCGCGCATGGTGAAGTCGTCTCGCCCATCGTCGAACGAAATGCAGATCCGCCCTTTTGCAGCCCGATCATTCACTCGAATGGAGCGAAGCAAGAATGTGGCGGTCTGCCCGTTGACGACTCCCACCCGGAGCTTCGCTGCCGTCCACACCTGATCGGTAAGTTCGCCCGTAAAGCCAGTCTTGGACCAGGCCGCATTCGGCAACGTAAAAGCGTTCAGGCCATTGTGGTACGCGGTGGTGTCAGTCATGGCCTGGAAACTTTGGCTTGCCGCAGCGAAAACTGCGTATCCAGCCGTGCCAACGTACATCGTGATCCCAGTCACGTTCGCCCATGTGGGCGTGGCGAACTCTACGGTGCAGGAGTCTGCCGTGTATGGGATGGTTTCTGCAGGCAGGTTGATCTCGACGAAGTTCTGCGTTGCCGCGGTACCGGTTGCCACCACCTGAAACAGGCGCTCACCCTGGAATTGGACGAACCCAGAGGAAACGATCGTGGCCCCGCTTCCGTTGGAGGCTGTCAGCCCCGTGGTGTAGTCGCGCCCGGGACCAAACAGTTCGCGACCGAGTTGCTTGGTGGAGACAAAACTTGCCACCCCTCTTTGGACGGCATCTGCTTCGACGTCATCGGCCGCGTCCACCACCCGGCCGGCGGCAATTTCAGCGCCGCCAAACCGGGTGGCCTGTCTGATGGTGATGGTCATTTCCGCCTCGCGTGATCAGTGATCTGTCGAGTGCACCCTGTCGCCAGGGTGCGAACGACAACTCACTGCCTCAGCTGGCCGCCGGCGGCTTCAGTTGCTCCAGCGTCGCCGCGACGGTCCGCGCAACGATCGCGGCGATGTACTCCTCGCCAGTGGGCGCCTCGGCTGCCTTCTTGGCCGCAGCCGCCAGCGCCTTCTCCCGCGCCGCTTTGCGGGCCTTGGCCTCTGCGATCTGCTCCTGGCCGGCCGCACCGTCGGCGACGATCACGCCCTGTTGCTCGCCACCAGGTCGCGAGCGAACTCGCGGTCCACCTGCAGGACCTCGTCCGGCTCGATGATCCGGGTGTCGACGTGGACCTTCTCCGTGCCCTGGATCTCGTACTCCATGAAGCGGAACGCCCGCAGGGCGATGATCTGAACCAGCTTTGCAATGGCTTGAGCCATGGTCTTGCTCCTTGCTCGAATGTGGTGATCGGAGCCGCGGCGCCGCGCTGGCGCCGCGGACTTGCAGGTCAGGTGATCGAGGTGGCGGTGGAGAACGCGCCTGCCTGGCGGACGCCGATGTCGCACGTCAGGAAGCCGCGGATGCCGACGATGCCGGCCGGGAACACGGCCGCATCGTTGCGAGCGATCTCGAGGTCGCCCCACATGGCCATGATCAGCTGCGTCCAGTCGCCGAAGGTCATGGTGGCGGCGGTGACGATGGTCGACGCGCGCCCGGGGTATCCCGCGCAGATGCCGTCGCGCACGGTGCCCTGCCAGATCGGCGAGTCGGTAGAGGCGAAGCGCTGACGCTGCATCAGCAGGCCAGCCACGGCGGGCGTGGTCAGGTACGCGCAGCTGTCCGTGAGCGCGTTGGCGGTCCCGACGTCCGTCTGGAACTCCACCATGCCCGCCCAGGCCAGCGAGGTACCGGTCACAGCACCGATGCCGCCGGTACCGGTGAGGCCGGTGGGCTGGCCGCCCGCGCCGGAACCGGCGTAGGCCGCGGTATCGAATGCGATTGCAAGCACTCGGCGGATGTCTTCGGCCACCATCATGTCGGCCGCCGGGTTGGCCTGAAGCATCAGCTGACGGCTGATCTCGACATATGCCGCCACGTTCTTCGGCGTGAGTGACAGCGCGCCGACGGTCGGCTGGGACTCCGTGGCGGACGTCGTTTCGTTGGCCAGCCAGGATGCCGACGCGGCCGCAGTCTGACGAGGAATCGAGACGTTGCCCTGCAGGCCGTCCAGCATCCGGGCGCCGAGCTGGCCCATGACGGTCTCCGAGCGCAGGAGCTCGATGAACGAGCCCGCCAGCACGTCGGTCTGGACCATGTTCGCGCCACCAGAAGCGCCGATGCTGATGTCACGCTGCAGAAGCGCACGCACGAAGGCCTCGACCATGTACGGGTTCTCGCGGGCCATCTTGCCCAAGTTGGCCGGCACCATGGCACGGGCCTGCACATCCCAGGGCACGAAGATCCCATCGTGCTGCGGCTCGAGGCCGCGCTTCTGCATCACCCCTTCGTGGCACTCACGCTCGAAGCCGGCGGCCGCCCACGCGTCGCGCTTGCCCTCCTTCTGGGCGAAGAGCGCGTTGAGCGCACGGCTGATGGAGTAGCGCTTCACTTCGGCATCGGTGAGGCCCAGGCTGCGCGTCTGGTCGGCTTGGCCGGCGTTCTTGGCGCGAACCTGCTCGAGCACCCAGTCGCGGAACTCGCCCGCAGACTTGCCGTCCCGCACGTACTTGGCGGCCTCGTCGCGGTAGTCAAACTGTTCGCCCACCGCCGAGATGTCGCGCACACGCGCAATCTCGGCTTCGCGAGCCTGGTCGGTCACCAGCTTGATATCTGCGGCGGTCGGTTGGCCCGCCTTTTCCTTGACGTCATCCATCGTGGACTCCTTGTGCTGAGCGGCGCGGGCCGCAGGTTTCGAAAGCAGACGCACCTCGCACGGCGTGCGGGTGGTTTCAGGGGCGCGGGTGCCGGCAGCCGCGTCGGCGCCGACGGGCACGAGGCGAGATCTCGAAGGGCTGCCATCGCGAGACGACCATCAGCGGGTAGCCCGTGTCGGGATCAAACCCGCGCTGGTCCATCTTCGAGACGTCATACCCGACGGAGACATTGCGGATGACGCCGTCGGCGATGTCCTGACGCAGCCAAGCGAGGTCTTCACGGGCCGAGAGGCGGATGTCGGCGTAGCCCTCGCCGTTGTCGATCCAGGCGCGCTCGACGACACCGACGACGCTGTCCAGCTCGCGGCGCTGGTGGGTGTCGAGCACCGGCGCGCCACCGTTCAGACGGGTCAGATCGCAGGCCTCGGGCGCCATGTCGAGCTCCTCGACGAAGTACTCGCCCTCCCACCAGTCGTAGCGCAGCACGCGGGCCGCCGGCGGACCACATGACGCGCACCGTGCGCGTCTCGGCGTTAAAGCTCTGCACGGGCGCCAGGCGGCGCACCTGCGGCATCTGCACGGTGCGCACGGCCGGCGCCGGGGCGTCGAGGACGTCGGTAATACGGGTTCTCCTGGAGACGAGCCCACGCCGGAGGCGGCGTCGAGCTTCCTGTCGATCTCGATTTCCTTGCGGATGTCGTCGGGGTCGTGGCCGAGGTTGCGTTGCTCGCGCCGCTTGCTGGTGAGGCCGAGGGCCAGCTTTTTCTCGACAGCGGTCATTTCGTTGGCGGGATCCACCCACTCCCAGCGACGGCCCTGCCAGAGGGCCACGTCGTAGCGCGCGAGCTTGTCCATCGGCAGCGCCAGGCGCCGCGACAACATCGCGTAGGGGAGCCACTCGGAGTACACGCGAGCGCAGAAGCGCTCGATCATCCATTCCTGCAGCTTCTTCCAGAGGTCCCGCGCCTCCTGCTCCGCGATGCGGGCCGAGGAGTACGTGACGCCCGTCATGTCACCGCTGAGGGAGTGATGCGGCACACCCCAGGCAGCCGACAGCCCCTGCAGTGCGGTGCGCACGAACTGGCCGACGGCCTCGTCGGGATAGTTCGCCGAGTAGGGCGTGACGGTCGCGCCGTTCGGCAGGCCGCGCGTAGTGGATGCCATCGCCGCTGTCGGTGTAGAGCGTTCCCGACTCCGGATCAGTCGATGCCGCATCGGCCGTGGCCGGCGCGCCGCCGCTCGTGACGTCGGACTGTCGATTGCCCAGCAGGCCATCGGCCATCTGAGCCATCGATCCGTCGGGCAGCGAGATCCACGCGAGCTTCTTGGCGCCCTCCTCGGCGGCCGCCAGCGCGGCCAGCTCGAACTCCTCGAGGCGGTGCTGGCGGATCATGCCGGCCGCCATCCATGGCACGCCGCGCAGCTGGTCGATCCACTGCGGCCGGAAGTCGTGCCAGATCTCGCTGGCGTCGATGCGGATCCGCTTGCCAGAGGACACGAACCCACCCAGGCGGGGATCCGCCCGGTCCGTCCCGGTCAGCCAGTAGCCGACACGCCGGCCCTGCGGGTCGAGCTCGACACCCATTCGGATGCGGTTCCCGTTGGGCAGGTTCTGGATGTGCTGTTCGTCCAGGAGCGCCGGGTCGATGAGCTGCAGCTGGTAGCCGAACGGACCGGCGCCGCGGATGCGTCGCACCAGGACTTCGCCGTCGCGCGCGACGGTGTTGATCCACAGATCGCACAGGTCCCGCCACGAGAGCTCGCCGGTGAAGTCGCACACGCCCGGGCGGCCCCAGGCCGCGAACGCGTTCTCAATGACCTGGCCAGTCTCGGTGTCCGGGTCGCCCTTCTGGTTCAGCACCGGAACCTGCAGCTGGAACCCAAACGGGCCGACCACGTTGGTCTGGACGATGCGCAGGAACGCGTTGCCGTACTCGCTGTTTCGGGCGAGAGCATTGGCGCGGGCCCGCAGCGCGCGCAGGTTCTGGTGGAGCGAGGAGTTGACGTGCGCGTCAGAGACGGTCCAGCCGAAGGTGTACGGCCCCGAGGCGCCGGCGTTGAACTGCCGCGCGCTCGACACAGGGCGCCGCGACGGAGCGGCCCGGGTCGGCGCAAGCGCCGCGCGCGAGGCCGCCCACCGCGCCAGCACCTGCGACTGCGGGTTTCGGGCGCGCTCGCGAACCGCGCTCCACTCAGACGAGAGTCCGCGGCGCGCGAGGTACGACTTTGCAGCCGCCAGGCGTTCGGTCTTGGTCGGCGTCATCCGAGCCTCACGACGAGCTTGTTGCCGAAGGGCCTGCGGCCTTCGGCGATGCCAGAGACTGCGTCCTCGCCGGCGACCTGCGCCGCCCAGTAGTCGCGCTCGTCGCGCAGTTCCTTCGCGCTTCGGAACGTCATCGAGCGACCGTTGATCTGGTACGACGCCGCAAGCGTGCCCGTCTGCGCGTACTGGAGCATTGCAGCATCGAGCGCCGACAACATCTTGCGAGCGACGGACCGAGCGTCGACGCCTTGCGTGGCCGACGCGGGATTCGGCCGCAACGTCACGGATCCCTGCCCGACCGTGTATCGCGCCGACCCGCTCTCTACCCACGCCGTCCAGGAGTACTCTCCGGCGGACCAGCCAGCGGTGGTCGCCGCCGGGACGTTGACGGCATAGGCGTCCGCGCTTGCGGTCGCGGTCACGGTGAACGCGGTGCCACCGCCCAGGGGAGCGAACCGGTACCGCAGCGTGTAACCTTCCGTTGCCGGGTAGGCTGGCACCCGCGTCTCGAACTGCAGCGTGTCGCCGACGAAGATTTCCGAGACGTTCATGCGGCCCTCCGCAACACGGCAGACCCGATGCGCGAAGATCTGCGCAGCACGGAGGTGCCAGACCGCAGCCGGAGCACGGACGCCCCGGTTGGATCTCCGTCCGTCAGCCTGGCCGACACGACTGGCCGAGACAGAACCAGCGGACCGATGCGCCGGGTGCGTGGCAGCGCCGGCTCTCCGCCGGCGACGGCCGCCGTACTGGACAGCGTCACCGCCCCCAGCGTCGCGCTGAGCGTCGCGCCGACGCCATTGGCCACCGTGGCCGAGCTGGACAGCGTCGCGGCGGCGAGCGTGACCGACAGCGACGCCTCGACGGGCAGCGACCCGACCGCCGCAGAGGCCGACAGCGTGGCGGCAGCGAGCGTGGCGCTCAGCGTCGCCGAGGGGCCATTCGCTACCGCTGCCGAACTGGACAACGTCGCGGCGGACAGGGTCGCACTGACCGAAGCCTGCACGCCGTTGGCAACCGTTGCGGACGACGACAGAGTCGCAGCGGCCAGCGTCACAGCCAGGGTCGCGGCGGCACCGTTGGCGACGGAGGCCGAACTGGACAACGTGGCCGCGCCGAGTGTCGCGCTCAGTGTTGCTTCGACTCCAGACGACCCGACAGTCGCGTCACTGGATAGCGTAGCAGCAGCGAGCGTGACTGCTAGGGTGGCAGAAACACCCGTCTGCGCGTTGAAGTAGTCTGCCGACAGCACGACGCCAGCAGCGCCATCGTCCCATGCGTCAGCGCCTCCAGAGAGGTTGGTTGGCTTGTCGGCTTGCGGATACAGGACGGCCGTCATGGTTACCCGTGCGCGATCTTGGCCTGACCGCGCATCGTGCCGGTGCTCGTTGTGCTCGTGGAGCAGACGAACTCCAAACACGCATCGTTCGGCACTTCAGGCAGGCCGAGCGCGGCCCAATCGAAATTGTTCGAGAAGTTGGCGATCGGACACGGCAGCGCGGTCCGCTGGCGGGTGCACGTGAATCCGAAGTTTCCAGCGACCGTCGTGCTTGCTGACAGGATCACCGAATTGATGCCACGGATGCGGCGGCCAGCCGTCGGAATAAACTGCGTCAAGGGAATCATCCGCCCGGCACGCAACGTGCCGCCCACGGCGACAACGTTCAGATTTCCGGTGCTGGCGTCGTCATAGGTCACGTTGATCGTCGCGTTCGATGCTGTTGCGCCACCGTCGGCGTACACCTCGAGGAACCACTGCACGTCCGAGTAGTCGGCCGCCCCCAGGCGAGCAGAGGGCGGCGCCAGCGTCGACAGGTCCAGGCCTGTCACTGTCTGCGACGTCGTGACGTTCAGCACCAGGCCGCCGAGGTGAGCGATTCGGTCGTGCACCTCGAAGGACTGCGCCGAGTTGCTGCAGGTCAGCCCGCCAACCCAGGCGAAATAGCTTGTGGCCGGTGAGGTCTGATTGGCGAACCCGATTGCGCCGAGCGTGGCGCTCGTTGGCACCGCCGCCGTCGTCGGAATTGCACCTTGCGCGGGCTGTCCGGTCGCGCGCCACAACGAGAACAACTGACCCGCGACCGCGTTTGCGAGCGACGACTTGTCGATCACGACGCGACTGGAGTTGTTTGCCAGCGCGTCGATAAGCTGGTCGCGTGTCGTGATTGTCATCAGGCGTTGCCGTCCGTGAGCGTGAACGAGGACACCGTGAAAGACTGCCCAGCCGTCGGCGAGGCGGTGTCCACGATCATGTCGGTACCGCTGATGCCGGCCGTGCCTTGCATGTGGCACGTGGTGCCGGTGCTGTCGAGGATTCGAAAGTAGCCGACCGCGCCCGAGTTGTTGCACGACAGGTCCTGCCACGTTCCGGACAGCGCCTTCGTTCCCCCGCTTGCCGCAGCCATCCAGTCAGACGGCAACGTCATCTCGGCGATCAGCGTTCCGGTCTGGCTGGCCGCGCAGCTGGCTGGCATCGAGCCTGAGAGCACCCGAAGGATCGGCGACGCGCCGATGGCCGTCTCGATAGCGTCGAGGCGGGCGTTTCGGACGGTCGTAGAAAGTTGGATGGGCACGCGACGTCTTCCCTAAGTCACCATGCGATCGCGCGACGCGCGACCCTCTTGGGCACTGCCCGGCGGGCGATCGCGGCAGGCACGCGCGGAGCCGCAGCGGCCACGGCCGCAACCGGGGGCGCGTCAGTGCCGGCGTCCACCGATGCCCCCTCCGCCCCTTCCGCCGGTCCGCCTTCCGGGTCCTGGTGGTCGGCGACCGGCGCGCCGTCGGCGGCCGGCGTGAACATGTCCGCGATCGGCGGGCACAGCACGGCCTCGAGGCGCGACCACATCGCGCTCGTGTACCGATGGATGTCCAGCCGGTACGCCGCGAACATGGCGCCCACCGTGCAGTCGAGCGCCTCGTTGCGCGCCGACGGCCGCACCTTCTGCCACCGATTCACGGTGCCCCGCGCCGTGCGCATGGGCACGCGCGCCTCAGAGGTGATCTGCTCGAAGAACTCCTGCGGCAGATTCTTCGACAGGTGCGGGTAACCGGGGCCGTGCTGCGTGAGCTTGAGGCGGCCGAAGAGCAGATCCTTCGCGGTGTCGGTACCGATCATCCACAGACGCACGCCGCGCTTCTCGATGCGCCCGTCCATGTTGATGTCGACCATGTTCGAGCTCGCCACGATGGGCTTGCCCGCCACGTTGTGGCCTTTGCACGCGAACACTCGCCGTGCGTGCCGCTTCGCCGCGAACTTGTACGCCTGGTGCGTGTGGTGGCCACCCGTATCGATGGCCGCCGCGTCGATGCCGATCCACTGGCCACCCGCATGCCGGAACCGGGTGGCAAGGTAGCTGTCGAGCTTGGTCCACGACTCGTCGAGGGCCGGGTCCACGTGCAGCACGGTGTAGTCCACGACCCACGACTCCTCGCCGCGGCCCCAGCCCCACACGACGATCTCGAAGCGGTTGTCCTGCACGTCCACGCCGGCGGTCAGGATCAGCGCACCCATCGGGACCAGGCGCAGCGGGTAGGCCTCCGCGCGCGCCACCAGATCGTTCGCCTCGGTCTTCTCGACCACCTCCTCCCACACCTGACCGAGCGTCAGGTTGGTGAAGGACTTCAGCAGCGAGTTGTCGCCCTGGGCCGCCTTGGCGGCAGCGTCCAGGTAGTCCCGCACGATGCTCGACCAGTCGGTCATCGGCGAGTACGCGGTCCAGATGCGGAATCCGATCCGCGCCGGCAGCCGCGCCGCGGTGCCGTCGGCCAGCACGCGATGCGACCCGTCCTTGACCAGGTGCGACCCGTCGTCGCCCACCCACAGGCCGCGCACCCACACCTGCAGGAACTCCGCCTGCGTCATCATCGCCGCGCAGTGCGGGCACTGGTGCGCAGCCGTGGTCGGGTCGTCGTTCACCCAGCGCAGGCCGTGCGGTCCCTTGTTGGCCGTCCAGGTCAGCGGGTGGAGCTCGTCGCAGTGCGGACACGGCACCGCGAACTCGTAAATAACGTCCATCGCCTGCAGACGCGGCTCGATCTGCGAGTCCAGCGCAGTCTTCGGCGTAGACCCGACGATCAGCTTCGGCCAGGTGGCGCCTTCCACCCGCTTCGCGACGAGCTTGTCCGGCGCCCCTTCACGCTCGATGTCGTGGTCGAAGCCGTCCAGCTCGTCGATGTACGCGACGTCCACGGACAGACGGCGGTAGTTCTTCGCCGCCTTTCCGCCGCGCAGGTGCAGCGTCGAGCCGCGGAAGAGCTTGGTGCGCAACGTGTTCGCGCGGTTCTTGGCCAGGTCCGGCGTCCACACCTCGGCCATCACCGGAACGTCACGCAGCGCCGTCTCGAGGTCGACCTTGCAGAACTCATCCGAGTCCGAATCGGTGGGGTTCCAGATCGCCTGGTTGCGGCGCCGGTGCTGGGCGTTGAAGCAGATGCACGCGAGCATCATCTTCGTCCAGCCGACGCGCGCGCTCTTCGCGCACGTCACCTCGCGCACCGCGTCGCTGGCCATTACGGCCAGCATCGCCGGCTGGTACGGGAAGGCCACCCACTGGCTTTCCACGTAGCTCGACTCGGCCGACAGATAGAAGTACTTCTCGGCCCACTCCGGCAGCGACATCGGCACCCTCACCCGTAGCGGGGAGAGGCCCTGTGCAATCGCGCGTGAGATTTCGGAGAGGTCCATTGCACCCGCATCGTGCAGCGGGTGCGCGGACACTTTCTACCCAAAAAGTGTCCGCTTCAGCGACTTTTTCTCAGTCGCCTTAGCTGACGCTTCGACACCGGCGGCAGCTGCGCCGGGTCCATCAGGCGGACCGCCGTCTTGCGCTTCGCCACGTAGATGCGGCCGCCGCCGAACTGCGTGCGCAGCAGCACCTCGAGGCGGTCGACTGCGGGCTGCTCCAAGCGCAACTCGGTGGCCACCAGGCCGAGCATCGTCCGCAGATCGTCGACGCGGTCGGCCATGGGCCTACTCTGCAGCGACGGGCTGTCGAGCGACTTCATGGAGGTCCACCTCGATGTCGGCCGCGGCGTTCCGCGCGGCGGCCAGCTGCTGCTCGATCACGTCGAGATCTGCGCGCGTGAGATGCGGCGCGGCGCGCGCGATCTGCACAGGCACCGCGTCGAGGATCGCCGCCAGGCGCGCAGCCACGCGCGTGAGTGCCGCCTGCATCACTGACACCGGCGCCAGCTCGCCGCGCTCGCGCGCCAGCTTGAGCTCGGCGCGTTCCGCCTCCGCCATCTCCCGACGGGCGCGAGCGCGCGCAAACGAGTCGTCGTCGCTCTTCGCGGCGGGCGGCGCGTCTGATCCAGCAGCCAGGATGCGCTGGTCCCGCACCGGATCGTGCGCTGCCGCGATCGCCGCCTGCGCCTGGTCTGGATCCACGAGTCCGTTCACGAGATGGATCACGCCACGCGACACCCAGTCGTTCACGGCCTGCCGCGTCACGTTCACGCGGCGGGCGTACTCGGCTTGGGTGATCAGCTCAGGCATCTACGCGATCCCGGGGAAATGTGCCGTGGTGTCAAGCGTTTGGGATGAAGGATTCAGTAGCGAAATTTTGCGGTCGTTTCGCGCCGTACCGGACCACCCTCCAGGAAGGACCCACGAGCTCATCGGCCCACCTTCGACAGGTAGAAGGCAGCCTCGCGCGTGAACTCACGCTCGAACCGCTCCAGCATGACCTTGCGCACGTGCTCGTTCAGCCGGCGGGTGTTGAACATCTGCGGCACGTCAATGGTCGACACCGCTTGGATCGGCAGCCGCCCCTTGCCCACACGACGGAACACCGTCCGGCCCTGGTTGCCGATGAACGCGCCCTGAATCCGTTTCGCTCCTCCGGTTCGCTTGAACCGGAACCGCAGGTCCTTCAGCGTCCCGGACTTCGCACGACGCCGGGCTTCCGCCAGTGACACCGAGCGCTCGAGGAAGGCAATCACGTTCATCGAGCGGCCGCGCATCCGACGCGACGCTTCGAGCGTTGCGCTCAGTCGGATGGCGTTGCCCGACGCCGACGCGCGACGCACGTCCAGTCGTTCCCTCACCTTCGACGACGGGAGGTTGAACTCGCCAGAGATCTCCCGCGCCATGCGGGATCGGCCCGTGTCGATCACCCTGTTGAGGGCACGCGCCATCGCCTTGTTCCCCACATCCGTCGGCAGCTGTCGCAGCTTCGCCGCAACGGCGGGGAAGTTCGTCTTGATGTCGATGCTGATCATCGGTCGTCCTTCCTGGAACCCTGCACACCCTGCACGGACCCTGCACGCTGATTCCTCTTTGGAATCAACGCCCGTGCAGGGTGTACAGGGTGTACAGGGTAGAAACGGGAATTCCGCACACACACGGGCACACGGGCGCGCGCTCGTGTGCGTGTGCGCACATGCATAGCTTTCGGCGCCTCAACCCTGCACACTCTGCACGGGCGTTGATTCGCAAGGCGTTTTCGTCGTCGGACCCTGCACGGACCCTGCACGCAACCCTGCACACCCTGCACGGACGGGGTCACGCGTGACCCTCCAGCTCTCCCGCGCGGAGAGAATCCGAGAACTCGGAGACGGACGCGGAGACCCATTGCGGCTCCTGCAGTCCCGCCTTCGGCTCACCCATCACCAGGACCATCGTCGGCTGCGGGTCCGCCATGCCAAGCCGTGGCACGCGCATCCGACGCTTCTGCTTCTCAGCGACGTTGAGGTAGTGACACACCTCGCCGATGAAGCGCTTCTCGCTGAACACGACCCGCTCGTTCGTCAGTCGGCACCATCGCATGTACGCCACGTGGAGATCTCGCGTGGCGCACGGCCCGTACGGGTGCGGCAGCGCATTGCCTCGCCATTCGTCCACGAACAGTTGCGCGCTGTTCTTCGACAGGTCGATGAGCTGCCGCTTAGCATCGGTCATCGGCGGAGGGGCGAACTCGTCGAAGCCGGTCAGATCGACGGACAGCAGGTACGCATACAGCCCGGCCACCGCGCCGGCGTCGATCTCCGCGCCGACCTCGGCGTAGAACTCGCGAGGCTTCGCGGCCGGCGTGTGCACGACGCAGTAGCGCCGGTCCTTGTGGCCGAGGATCTGCGGCAACGTCTCGTTGCTGAGGAAGACGAAGTTGATGTGGTTCGACTCCTGCCGGATGGGCAGGTGCTTCTCGTTGATCCACAACTCCGGCTCGGTGATGAAGTTCTTCAGCCGGCCCGCCTGGTGGCGCAGCTCAGCCCGCGACACCACCTCGTTCGCGATCAGCATGAGCTTCTGAGATGCCCAGCCGGTGAACTGCGACTCCAGCTCGGACTGGGTGACGATGCCGCCGTAAGACCCGTAGATCGCCCTCACGACGGACCAGAACATGTTCTTGCCCGTGCCCTCGTCCGCACCATGCATGACGATCGAGGTGCGCATCTTCGCGCCAGGTCGCTGCAGCGGGAGAGCGCACCAGCGCAGCATCCACTCGGTCACGGGCGCCTGGTCCTGCCCTTCCTCCCCGCACAGGTACTGGAGGAGCTCGAGCACGCGCTGGCAGGATCGCGAAGCATCGGCTTGCATCGGCATGCCGCGAAACAAGTTGAGCTGATGGGCCGGTGCACCGCCCGGCTCAAAGACCACGTCGTCTCGCCACACGGTCCGCCGGTCATCGTTCTCCAGCCACCACTTCACGAACCCTTCGCCCTCGGCCAGCTTGAGGTGCGAGACCTTCACGATGGACCACACCGAAGCATCGAAGACCGTCTCGGTGCCGCGGATGAGCGTCCAGTCCTTGAGCGCCCGAGCGAACCGTGATGCGTCCGGCGGCGTCGGTGGCTTGCGCTTTTTCTCGCGCGAGGCTGGCGGCGCCGCCGCGGGGGCCGGGTGCGCGCCGAGGACCTGAGCGCGGACCGCAGGCAGCCCTTCGCGGGCGTGCATGTCATTGAAGTCGGTGTCCTTGTCGCCGCGGCCGTCACCGAACCTCGGCAGCACGATTCGCGCGCCCACCTGTTCGGCCGCGCGCCTGGCGTAGACCTCACCGGGCAGACACATGCACCAGTCGGGTCGGTCCGCCGCGTCGATCGCCATGGGCGTCTCGCGCCCCTCGCGTTGGTGACGGTCGCACACGGTCTTCCAGTCATCGTCGGCGCAGATCACGATCGGGCACTCCGGGTGCCGCGCCTTCACCATCTGCGCCACGGGCAGCAGGTTGCCGGCGTTGAACGCCACATAGACCGGTACGACCAAGTCCATGGCCTCACGGATCGACAGCGCCGTGGCCACACCCTCCGCGATGTACACGGGAGCATTCGGCTTCACGCCGCCGAGCAGACACGCGCCGCCCTGCTGGTGCATGCCCTTGTTGAACTTCTTCACCCCGTCCGGACCGATCTTCTGCACGCCCAGGGCTTCGCGAGTCTCGCCGGCGTAGCGCCACACCGGCACGATGAGCGTGCCGTCCTCCGTGACCTTGAGAGGCTTCTGCAGCTTCACGCCCTTACGCTCGAGGTAGGGGCACGGCCCCGATGTCCAGCGCATGCCGGTACTGCTGCCGCCCTCGGAGTGCCGCCGCCTTCGCCAGCCGTTCGCGCTTCGCGCGCTCGCGCGCCTCGATCGCCTCCTGCTCCCGGCGGAGCCGCTCGCGCTCCGCTTCGTCGATGGAGTGCCAATCCGGCTCGATCTTCGTCGGATCGAGCGCGCCCCACATGCCGTAAGCCCCGGCGATGTACGTCTGGCCGTTGCGCCCTGCAGGGCGTGGAGCCGGTACCAGGCCTTGTTCTTCGGCCCGTATCGCACGATGCGGCTGGTGTTGACCCGAGCCCGCCCGGCGGGAAGTCGGGCATGCCGCTGGCCTGCATCTGCGCGATCGCCTGGTCGAGCGTCGTCACGACAAGCTGCCCTCCCAGATCTCGCGAGCGACGGCCCGCCACGTGATCGCACCGGCGGCCGGGTCACGCAGCCACGCCTCGGTCATGAGGCGGCGCTCCTCGTCGGTCACCCCGTAGTGCAGGCACACGAGATCGAAGTCGCCCGTGCAGGGCGTCGGGCTGCGCAGCGGGTCTACCGGCGGCGTGCTGCTCATGCCCGGTCGCGCACCATCCCACGCACGCGGTCCAGCAGCTCGGCAAGCGCACACATTGCCTCGCGGACCTCGCGCTCGATGTCCACCAGGTCGGCCGCGGAGATCTCGCCATCGGCCAGCGCGCCGACGAGCGTGCGCGAGACGTCACCGCCTTCGGCGTGGACTCGGCCGACGATCTCGAGGAGCGCCGCGTCGGCCAGGCCGGCGTACTCCACCGACGGGATCGGGTCCAGGTAGCCAAAGGTCTCGCACATCGCGCGGAGGATTCGGTGATCGCCCGTGAGGTCCTGGATGCGCACCGACTCTTCGAGCGTGAGGTGATGCGCCGGACACGTGGGCCGGACCTTGTTGCCGAGCACGGCCGCGTTGCAGCCGAGTCTCACCGCGAGGGCGGCGGCGCCGCCGGGGTAGTCGTGCACCGTGGCATAGGCCGCATCCTGGACGTTCACTGTTGAGGGCTCCGGAAGGTCAACGATGACGGCCCGCCCGTGGCGCGGCACAGTGCGCACCATGGACGGACGGAAGAGAAAGCGGGCACGGAGACTGGGCGCGCCCGAAGGGACGCTGGCGGCGTCCCGGGAGGAGAAGGGCGAGGCGCTCCCCGGCGGTAGACTGATGGTCCTTCCCACCATCACCCACCACCAAGGAGCCCCTCATGGACGAATCCAAGATGCTGGCGCCGGTCTTCGAGTACATCAACGCGACGGCCGCGGCGCACACGCATGCAACGATCTTCACCATTCGCGCCCTGCCCGCCGCAGAGCGTCGGCAAGTGCTTTTCGGGCTTCGGCGGCGCCAGCAGCGGCTGCGGCGTGCAGGCGACACGCACACAGCCAACATCCTCCGGCTGATCGAGCGGAGCGCGACGCGTCGGCGCAGGTAGGGACAAAGATGTCGACGGGCCGCAACCACGCGCGCGGCGGCCACGGCGACGACATCTCCGCCAGCCACGCACTCTCCTTCGGGATCCACATGAATTGCGGCTCGGTGTCCGACGCGATCGTGACGTCCAGACGGACCCAGACGGTCAATTCGGACGACGCCAGGCGCCGGTATGGCCCGCCCCGCCCACCGGCCAGATGCAGCGTCCTGGGGAACGCATGGCGAGGCGCCACCTCGGCGATAAACTGATGACTCTTCACACCATCACTCATCACCAAGGGGCTCCTCATGGACGTTGTTCTCACTTTCGACGAACCGACCAAAGCTTTGCTCGACGGGCAGCGCGTTCCGTCGCAGGCCACGCTGGCCCCGCACCTCATACCGTGCGTCGGGGATCACATCGTCATCACCAGCCTCACGCCCGACACGTTTCGTGTTCTCGTTCGCCGATGGGACTGGCCGATGGCCGCGCGCTCTCATCCGGCGGGAGTCATGCTGGAGCTGGCCGTTGACCAATCCGCCCCCTCCGGGAGCACCCCAGCTCAAGAGCGCTGACGTCGTCACTGACCACCTTCGGGGGCCTGCAGGGGTTGTGAACCAGATCTTGCGGTCCCCTGACATCTTTTCGATCCTTGGCGCGTCGATGCGATTCGAACGCGAAACGCGGGCGCATTCGAGCTCTTCGCGCTGCTTCTTGACCTCCTCCAGCAGACCCGCAGCCAGACGGATCAACAGATCGTCCGACGGGAACAGCCGCACCACCAGGAGCTCGCGATCATCGCCATCCGCAAAGCACTCGACGCGAACGGGATCACTCGGCACCGCGCCCGTCTCGATGCCACGGCAGCCCAACTCCAGCGCGATCTCGACCAGGTCCGTCACAAGCTCTAGGGGCCGGGCGTCCACCCGGAACTCAACCAGTTTTCTCACGTCGCTGCCTCCTCTGTCATGGCCTGGTCGGAACCTGCCGCAGGCCCGCCATCGTCTAGGTTGTCCAGCATCGCGCGGACCGTGTTGTACCCAGGCTCTCGGACCTCGCCATACGCGAACTTGCGAATGGTCGAGAACGGGACGCCGCTGCGCTCGGCAAGCGCCTTCCAGCCAGCGCGGCGGAGCGCCAGCACGCGCGTCCTGACGCTTTCTAAGTCGTGGTTGCATGTCATGAAACCATGATGCCCCACAAGTGGGGCATCGTCAATGCCCCACACTCGGGGCATGGTGTGACCCAAAATCGGGGCATGAGTACGGGCAAGAAAATTCGCACCAAACGTCAGATACAGCTTTCGTCGGTTTTGGCCGAGAACTGGGCACGTCTGCACGCCGCGCGCGGCCACATTGCCGACAGGCCGCTTGCCGACGCGATGGGCGTTGGCCACGGAACAATTGCGCGACTGCGGGCAGGATCACATGCCACGACGCTGGACACGCTTGCCACCGTTGCCGAGTACTTTGGCTATGAGGCATGGCAACTGTTGGTTCCAGACTTCGACCCCTACGCGCCGCCGACTCTTGGGTCCGCCGTCAACGCTGAAACCCATAGCGCGACTGGTCGCAAGCGAGCAAAGGAAAAGGTGAACGCATGAACCAAAAGCCCACGCCGGACTGGGCTATCCGCAAGCACATTGCCGCCGCCAAACTCCGAAAGGACTTCGGCGGCCTATTAGGCCTGTGCAACGGCCTCATGGCCGATCGCGTGCTCAACGCCGAGGAAGTCCGGTTCTTGAATTTGTGGCTGGCCGAACACGAGGAAATTGCGGCCCGCTGGCCGGGGGACGTTATCGCCGGCCGCATTCGCGATGCATTGGCAGATGGGCAGTTGGATGCACAAGAACTTGCTCACCTGCAGAAGACGCTAGAAGACCTGGTTGGCGGCACCTTGGACGAGAACGGGGCGCTCGGGGCGGCGACCCGCCTTCCGTGCGACGACAACGTGCCTGTGCTGCACGTCGGCAGGACGTTCTGCCTCACCGGAGAATTCCTGTTCGGGCCACGCAGTCGCGTCGAAACCGCCATCGTCGCGCGAGGCGGCAAGATTCTTCCCGGCATCCGTCGCGACTTGAGCTATTTGGTAGTCGGAATGCTCGGGAGCGAAGCCTACCGCGGCGGCACATTCGGCACCAAGATCGAGAAGGCCGTGTCGTACCAGCGCGCCGGCTACGGCGTGCACATCATCAGCGAAGAGCACTGGGCCGCCGCACGTCACCCGTAACACGGCACGCCCGCACGCTCGTTACTCCACGGTGTCCCTGACGGGGCGCGTCAACAGCAACCTCATGGTCGTCCACGCGCGCGGCTCTTCTCGCGCCATGTCCGCGACGGACTTGACGATGGCAGCCTGATCGGGCGTTCCCGCCGCCTCCGCCAACAACACCCAGGGCTCGATTGCCAACACGCGCGCCCAGCGGCACAACAGCACGACGTCGATCGGCGCGTAGCCAGACTCCATCTTAGACACAGTCGGCTGCGCCAGTTTGAGCTGATCTCCCAACGCGGATTGCGACATGCCTCGCTGTTTCCGAATCCTGGCCAAGGCTTGCCCGAGGCGTTGCGCCACAACGTTGTTGTCACCGTCATTGGCCTGAATATTCACTGGTTTACCTGTGACGTTTGCACTCGACATCTACGGCCATTCGTGCGGAAGAATGAAGTAGCCCGCGCATCACGCAAGATATTCGCGCGACGAATAAATTGTCGGCGTTGCCCCACGTATGGGTTGACATTTGCCCCACACATGGGGCATCGTATGCCCGTCGCCCTCACCTGGGCCGGGTAGGCAACTCTCTCCTCCCGCCGAGAACCGGCCCGCCGGTTTCCTCCACGGTGTGAGGGGTGAGGGCGACATCTCACACAGGAGGTGTCGCATGCCGTTTCTGATTGCCCTGTTCCTGCTGCTGTCGGGATGCACGTCCGGCCGCGGCAGCTCGCAGCCCAGCTCGTCGATCTGCCAGCCGTCCGACCCGCAGTGCGAGGTGTACCGCCCCCGCCTGCCTTCGCCGATGCCGTGGTGACGCGATGAGAGCCGTTGCCATCCTGCGAGCGGCGTCATCGGTGCTGACGTTCCTGCTGGTCATTCCACCGATGTTTCTTCTGGTCTACCTGGCGATGGAGCACATCAAGGCGACGCCCCTGATGTGGTTCCTGTTCTGGGTTTACGTCCCCGCGACCGTGGTGTGTGGCGCGCTGGACATCATGGTCACGTCGCTGATTGTGGACGGGCCTCGGGACTGGCACGAGCGGTGGAGGGACGAATGAGCGCTTTCCCTCCCGGCTCGATCCGCGCGGCAGTCGTCGCCGTGGGCGATGTCTGGTGGCTCCGCCATGAGCCGATCCCAGGAATTCACCCCTGGGTGAACCAATCCCTGGCAAGCCACGTCCGCGACGACCAAGTGATGCGCGGCTGCGCCTGGCTTTCGCGATGCAATCGTCGCGGCTCGATGATCGAGCGCGCATTCCTTGGCCTGCCGTGCATCGAGCTATGGAGGGCCCGCGCGTGATCACCATCATCCCCAGCGACACCGAAGTCATCGCCGCCGCGCGCCTGGCCGCGGCCGCGCACCTGCACTTGATCACCGACGGGCGCCGCACGTGCCTGTCGCCGATCGTCCCGCCGGGATGGACCCGGCTTGCCGTCACCGTGAAGGAGGCCCCGCATGGAACCCCTGCTGCACGTGTCGTTTGACCTTGAGGAGTCGCACCACATCACCATGGACGGACCGCGCCGGCCGTGGGAACGCGAGCGGGAAGCGCGGGCGAAGCGTCGCCGCCTGGTCACGCTGCTGAGCGTCGCCGGCGTGCTTGCCCTGACCGACGCCGTCCTGGTGCTGCTGGTATGAGCGGCCAGCACACAGCGCTGCACCAGGCGCACGAACTGGCGCAGAAGAGCAATCTGGCCGTCACCACGAGGCGCGGACCCTCCGGTCGCGTGCACTCGTATCGGGTGTGGCGCCTGGCCGGCGGTGCGCGGCGCACCTTCGTCGGCGAGCGTGGATCTCCGGAGGCCGTGCTGGCCCTGGTTAAGCGCGCGGCCGGCTCGACGGGGGCGCCTCGATGAACCGCATCGAAGTGCGCCGCGTGTCGCGCGACGACCCCGACACGCACCAGCCCGGCCTCGTGACCATCGACGGCATCGAGGTCCGCATCCGCCGCAACTACGGCGTCGCGACGCCGCGGTACCTGTGGGACGTGATCCACGAGGGCCGCGTCGTCGAGACCTTCGCCAGCGCGCCCTCGGGCGCCGACTGCCACGCCGCGATCGCGCGGTCCCGCTCGCGTGAGTCGCACGACGAGCTCGTGGCGCGCGTGGTGGCGAAGGTGAAGGCCGAGGGCAAGCGGATGAGCGGCCGCAGCGATGCGGGCGTGAACCTGTTCGCACCGATCAACGGCACGGGGAAGAAGGAGCGCGCAGCGTGAACTTCACGAAGGTGGCGAAGCTGACGCACATCAACCTGCGCGCCGAGGGCAAGGACGAGAAGGCCCTGGTGGCGGACGTGAAGTTCGCGACGGTGCTGGAGTCCGACGACCTGATCGACTTCCATCCAAACTTGGTGGGCTTGCTGTGGGACGCGGACGGCAACCCGCGATTCCGCACGCTGATCGAGTCGGTGAAGCTTAAGGCCGAGCTGCGGCACCACGACGTGACGGCGCAGGGGATCGGGATTCGGGACGCCTGCCTGCACAAGTTCAACGTCGCGCCGATGCCGCTGCACTGTGCCTCGGTGGAATTCACGGCGACGTTCCGCCCCGGCAGCCGGCTGGTGGCCCAGCTGAGCGAATGGCTGCAGCAGGACCTCGAGCTGTACGTGCGGCCGATGGCAGATCTGTTCACCGGCCTGCAGGAGGGCGTGCCGAAAGACATGACGCTATCGAACGGTGAGCGCGTCACCGTGACCGTCAACCCGGGCGCGAAGGGCCGCGCGGCGGCCGAGAAGCCCGCGAGGCAGAAGCGGCCCGGCGGCAACCGCAGGCAGCGAGTACCGAAGGCCGATGAGGCGCCGCCGCCCGCAGCTGCGACACAGACCGACCGCGCGTGGCCGTTCCCGAAGAGGCGCGACTCATGAACTCCAGCAGCAGCAGCCACCCTGACCGCATCCTGCGCGCCCTGGCGCGCGCGACCGACGCCGAGTCGCCGGCGCTGACCTGGCTGGAGCTCAACGCCGAACTGCCGTCGATGCAGGCCGGCGATCTGAGCGTGAATCTCGAAAAGCTGGAGCGCGAAGGCCTGGTCGAGAAGGAACGCCAGGCCGGCATCCGCGGGCGGCCGTGGGGATGGTCGTTGACCGACGCAGGCCGGAAGCGCGCGGGCGCGACGAAGGCGAAGCCGCAGCCGCAACCGAAGCCGGCCGGCACCGTCGCCGACCTGGTGCAGGAGATCAAGGCGGAGCAGGACGCCGCCGCGGCGAAGGCGATCGACACGGGGCCAGATCCGCGACGCTCGCCCGAGCCCGCCTGGCTGAAGGAAGCGTGCAGGCGGTTCAAGGAAGACTCGGCCGCCAGCAGGAAGCCCGAGACGAAACTGGATCTCACGCTCGGAAGCGACGGCATGCTGGAGATCGTCGTCGCGGGCACTGACTTCAGCATGTTGCTCACGCCCGGCCAGACCAGCCAGCTCGGCGAGTTTCTGACGAAGACGGCGGGCGTGTGGCAGTCCGTTCTAACAGGAGCATGACGATGGAAACGTTTCAGCAACCGAAGATCATCGGCTACCGGCAGTTGACGGAGCAGGAAGTGGAACTGATGAACGAGTGCAAGGCGCTGGCCGAGCAGGTCGGCGCTTTCGTCCGAAAACTCGACGGCCTTCCTCATGCGCTCGGCGGACCGAGGCTGATCGAGATTGAGCCGGGCAAGTTCGAGCCGGCCATCGATCACGACTGGGTGGCGACGGGCACCACGCAGCTGCAGCAGGGCTTCATGGCGCTCACGCGAGCGATCGCGCAACCGACGACGTTCTGACGATCAACGCCTCACCGGCGCGCAAGGTCAACCAGCCTGTTCCTGCCCGGGACTGGATGGGGTCGGGCAGGTGGGGCACCAACGCAAGAAGGACGACCGTGAAACAGACGTTTGCCGTGAGCCTTATTCTTCAGCAGCTGGCGTCGCTCATCAATGACGCCCTCGAAGAGGCCGCCAAAGACAAGGTGCCCTGGGTCCTCGTGCTGCAGACGGACGGGGTCGCGCAGTACGTCGCCAACACGAACCGCCAGGACGGGCAGGAACTCATCACGGCGCTCCTGGACAGGTGGCAAGCCGGGCGGGCTGATATTCCAGCCCACTACAACCCAGATCTGGCGAAGACGGCCCCGGCCGACGCGCTCTCGGAAGATCTCGTCGCGACCGCCGTGGCCGATGTACGTGGAGAGCTGCACCGGGCGATTGAGAAGTTCCCCACCTGGCCCACAGACCCGATCCACGCCCTGGCAGTGCTCGGCGAGGAGTTCGGAGAGCTGACGCAGGCCGTGCTGCAGCTCACCTACGAGCCGCACAAGTCGAGCCCCGACCAGGTCCACCGAGAGGCAATCCAGACGGCCGCCATGGCGCTACGTTTTGCGATGAGCCTGCACCGATACGAGTATCAGCGCGGCGCGCAGCACGTCCAGCACGAGGCGCCAGGAGAGGCAGCATGAAACGCGTGTACATCAGCGGCCCAATGAGCGGGCTACCCAACCACAACTTCCCGGCGTTCCATGCCGCCGCGGGACGGCTTCGCGCCCACGGCTTCGAGCCCGTGAACCCGGCCGAGCTGAACCCGGACACCGGCCGCGAGTGGCACGAGTACCTGCGCGCGGACCTCAAGGCGCTGTGCGATTGCGACATGCTCGCGCTGCTGCCGGGTTGGGAGCGCAGCGACGGAGCCCACCTCGAGGTGCACGTCGCGCACCGGCTGCGGATCGAGATCTCGACGGTCGAGGATCTGCTGCGGATGGCGGCACGATCATGAGTCGACGCGAAGCCGCTCAGCGTGTTCGCTTTGTGCGCTCACCTGAGCATGACAAGCGTGTTGCCCGGGGAGACGACTATGCCGGCGATGCGTGGATCGACCAGGAGACTGGTCAGATCGTCTATGGCGTCGTCGGGCACGACAGGAACGCGGCGGACGGCGCAGCATCGTGATGCTTTCCCCCGCCGAGCTGCAGGACCTGACCGGCCGCCGACGCCCGAGCGCCCAGGCCCGCCAGCTGACGGCACTCGGCATCCCGTTCCGTCGACGCACCGATGGCACAATCGTCGTCCTACTCCGAGACCTAGACCGTGGCCCGCCCCAGGAAATCAGACCGGCACCTCCCGCCGTGCGTGTACCAGCGCCGAGGCGCGTACTACCACGTCGTGGCCGGGACGTGGCACCCGCTGGGGCGTGATCTGCCGACCGCCCTGGCCGAGTACGCCAGGCGCGTGCAGAAGCCGGCCGCACCGTCCGGGAACTGGGCCCGCCTGGTCGACGAAGCCATGACGGAGATCGTCGCGACGGTGAAGCCTCGGACAGCCGAGCAGTACCGGTTCGCTGCCGACATCCTGCGGGAAGCCTTCACCGAGTTCGAGCCGGCCGCGATCCGGCCGGTCCACGTGAAGACGTTCATGCGCGGCATGCGCGACCGGGCCGGCATGGCGAACCGGTGCCTGTCCGTGCTGCGTGGCGTGCTCGACTACGCGCTCGACCTCGAGCTGGTCGAGGACAACGCCGCCCGGGCCGTGCAGCGGCTGCCACAGCGCCCGCGCGACCGTCTGATTACCCCGGAGGAGTACGCCGCCATCTACACGGCCGCAGTGCCTCGCCTGCAGGTCGTGATGGACCTGTGTTACCTCACCGGCCAGCGGATTGGCGACGTGCTGGCCATCCGGCACGAGCACATACACGCCGACGGCTCGATTGAGTTTCGGCAGCAGAAGACGGGCGCCCGCTTGATCGTCCACAATCCCGAGTTGCCGGCAGTCATTGCCCGGGCGAGGACGCTACGCGGGAAGGTGACCAGCGCCTGGCTGATCCAGGGCAAGCGAGGCCGGCCGGCGGATTACAAGGCGATCCGGGACCAGTGGGACGCGGCCAGAAAGCGGGCCGGCGTCGAGAACGTCAACCTGCACGACATCCGCGCGATGGCGCTGACGGCAGCCCGGAGACAGGGCACGAACCCGACCGCGCTGGCAGGACACCGGCACGCCGGGACGACCGTTCGGTATCTGCGGGACCGCGATCCGGTCGACGTAACCGGCCCGAGTTTTGGACAGGTTCTGGACGTTGGACAGAAGGGGTAACAGAATCAACGCCTTGGGCCATACTCCAGTAATGCAGCATCACTGCACGGAAGTGACCGCAGGGCGTTGACTCGGCGAGGATTCCATCGGGTCGCGTCCAATTCAAACCGCACCAATCTGGCGAGTTTCGTGTCTATGGAATCCGGTGCCGTTTCCTTGCGTTTTGGACGCCTACCGCATGCTCGCGCACTGCCGCAGCTCAGCCTGGCACAGCTGCAGGGTAGCCTCGATCTCCTCGCCGCGCTTCAGGGCGGCGAGGGTGGCCGCGAGTACGTCTCCAGCACCCGCTTCGCCAGCGGCTGCCAGCCCGTCCCCTCGATCGGCCGGAGGGCTTCCGGGCTCGGCACAAACTGTGGGCACTCGGCCGGCGCGGTCACGGTCGAGCTGCAGCCAGCCAGCTGCAGCATCAGCACGAGCACGACGCCACACTGCCAGGTGAGCCTGTTGCGCATTGAACACCTCCAGGGTGATGGCCCGGGCGCGGCGCGTCTGCTCCGCTCCGACGGCCGAGATGGCCGAGATCTCCTCGGCGCGACTGTCGCGGCCGGCGTCGTAGCCAAGCCACCATGACACCGACACGGCCACAAGGGCGGCGAGCAGCGCCCACCCGGCGGCCCGGAACCTGACGAACCTACTCAGCAGCGCCATCGGCCCGCCGACTGGTGTCGTACATCCGGAACAGGAAGCCCTGCAGGATGGTCACCGGCCCCGTTATCGCCAGGAGCACAGCGGACAGCTCCACGCCAGTCATGCCCTCGCGCATCGCGTAGGCCTTGCCCCACAGGTAGGCGTCGACAAGCTGCCACAGCACGATGATCACGATCGCGCGGCGAACGACCTGGCGCCGATCCACGAAGTCCAGGACGGGCCCAACGATGGCCACCAGGATCATCTGCAGGCCCGAGATCGCGCCGAGGATGGTGTTCATGGGTTCTTCACCTCCAGGTAGACCTTGCCATGCCGCTCGGCCGAGTCGATCAGCGTGACGAGCTCGCCGGTAAGCGACTCGCTGTTGCCGATCCGGCGGTAGTCGTCAGCCCGCCACCGGCCCATCAGCGGGCAACCTTCGGTGTGGTCCACCGTCGAGCCGCCGTGGAACCGCACGCCGGTGAAGTTGGGCACGTTCATGATCAGCGGCATGCGCCGGCGGAACCGGTTGGAGAACGTCACGGTGACCGGGTAGCGGCCCGAAGGGATCGCAGTCTTGCCGGCGATCTTGAATTCCGGCCGCCACACCCATCCCTGCGGCGTGACGGCCTCGCGGATCGGGTCCTCCAATGTGAAGCAGAAGTAATCGCCGTCGATGTACAGCGTGCCGGCGGTGACGTCCTCAATGAGCACATCGCGCTTCAGCAGCAGGATCATTGCTCGACCACCTTTGCCTGTTGAATCATCTGCAGCGTCTCCATCGTCGCGGGCTGTTTCAGCAGCCGGACCCATGTGAGCAGCAGTCCCGCAGCCGCATCGCCCTCCCGGGCGCCGACGAACTCCTGCACCCACTCCGCCAGCTCGACGGCCGCCAGCAGCTCGTCCGCGTCGTCCATCCCGAGCCGGACATCACCCCACGCGGCGACAACCGGCTCGCCGATCTGCGCATCGTCGTCCGGAATCCGGCCGGCGATGCGCGCCAGGCGTTCACGAACGCGGTCGCTTACCACGGCGAACAGGCCGCGACAGCAGGTGGGCGATCAACAGCGCCAGCACCAGCACAACAGCGACGGCTGCAATGGCGCCGAGGACGCCCTGGGCAAAATCACTCATGGTCGCCGCCGCCCTGCGAGATGTCGAGCTTGCCCTCGATATGCGACAACCGCTGGCCCATGCGCAAGAAGTGCCGTGCGACCTCCTTGTTGAGCTCTGAGAGTCGGCGCTCGATCTGCCGGATGTACCACGCGGCCGCGCTGATGATCAGCACCGCGAGCGGGATGATGATGTGCTCGAGATCCCACTGAGACATGACGGAGTCCCCACCAGCCACCGCCGCCGCGGCGACGAAAATGCCAACGCCGCACAAAAACCCCATGGCCTTCAACTGCAACATTTTCATCACCAATCGTCCGCGCCGTCTCATGCCGCCATCACCAGTTGCCGCTGCTGCGGAGCGCCACCGATAAACGCGAGGAACGTATCCCCGCCCAGATATGCATAGTCCAGAACCATCAATCGGCTTTGCGTCAGCGAGATCTGCTGCGCCATGGCGCACTCCCACATGGTGTCGTCTCCCGATGGGCTGACAGTTCGCGCGTACGAACATGCGCTCAAGCAGTACCAAGGGTCTGACACGGACGCGTGCGTGATAATGTTGTCTGGAGCAATCACCAAGAACAAGCCAATGCTCTGGATTACCCACACTGGAGAGGACACGTGAACGATGTCCAGGTACGAGTACCCGGAATCGAACGCCACCTCACCCGCAGCATCGAACACTTGCAAGCCGTAGTTCACGCCGGACGCACCATCTGCGATGGCTGTCACGCGCCACTCGACCGTTGCGCCAGGGAAATCTCCACCGACACCCGCATTCGACTTGCGCGTCGCAAGCCAGAAACCGGTCAACTCCGACGACGCGTTGATCTCCAACCCGACGAGCCCGCACGGCACCTGCCCAAGCCCGGTGCGACCCCAGATAAGTGGCGACTTCGCCATGGCAATGGGTGTCGGCAACGTGACCTTCGCCAACCTGGCGTCAGGCCAGAATGGCGGCGTGCCCGTAACGACCGACCCTGACGCTTGCACGCGGTGGTTCCGGAAAGACGCATCGATCTGGACATCACCAGTGGCGTTCAGGATTTGTAGGCCGAAGGTCATCTGTACGCGAACACCAGCAGGTCCGAATCGGCGCGATAGATCGGATCTCCAGGCGCCCACGAGATCGTGGTGCCCGAGATCGAGATTGCGTGTCCCGCCCTCGAACTGGTCGGGCCGAACGACGGCAGGCGCGGCACAACCATCGCAACGTGGGTTGCAGAGTCAAATCCTGAAACACTTACCGAGGACGACTCGTTGGCCGGCAGGAATCGCGTGTAAACCAGGCGCGTCAGCCTGGTCGTGACCGACAAAGTACGAACACCCGACGCGCTGTAGATTTCCGCCCCAAACGTCATCAGGACAGGTCTCCGATCTTCACGCGCAGCACGCCGCTGGCGTCGTATACGCGAATGACGTCGTTTTGGATCTCGAGGCGCTCTCCGCTCGCGGCGCTGCGGATGATGACATCGCCGAATGAATTGACGCCGAAACGACCCGCGCCGATGTCGATCGATCCTGCCGTCACGGCGCCCAGGTTGGCGGAGATCGCGGCAAGGTTGGCGACCGAGATCTTGTCCGCGGCCACTGATCCGGCCGTCAGGTCCCCGCCGTCCGCCGCCTTGGTGTACGCCCCCGCAGCCGAGTTCCAGCGCCAGATCTTCCCGTCGTGATTCGAAAACACCGCCCAGAAGTCGTCGCCGCCTGGCGGTGGCGATCCGGTGCCGGCAGTGATTGCGCTCGCATTTGCCACAGTGCGCACGCCGCCGCCGCTCGCCGCGATGGTGGTGACCGACGCACCGGCAGTTGCCGAAACCGGGAACCAGGCCGAGACGTTGCCGCTGCGGTCCACGTGCCGGACCCAGCACCAGCGGGTGACGCTGGCCGGGAGCCCGGTGCGCGCGAACCGGTTGCCCGCCCCACGGAAGATCAGCGTCGCAGTGGCGCGGTCGTTCGAGGTGGACTCCCACAGTTCGGAGGCCGCGTAGTCCGCGTCCGGCGACTGAGCCCACGCCGCGTCGTAGCCAAGCGCGGCCGCGGTGAGCACCAGAGACGCCGGAGCGGAGGGCGCCGCCGTCTTGCCGACGACGGCATGCGTCCCGGACAGCCAGGCCGAGCGGCGCGCGCCAGGCGCCGCCAGGGAGCGCACCCGCACGTCGTAGGTGACGCCGTCTTCCACCGGAGCGATCCAGGCCGTGGTGGCGTCCCGATCGGCCGTGAGGCTGTTGTACGCGGACTCAGACGCCCGCTTGTATTGGATCTCGTACCCGGTCAGGTTGGGCTCGACAGCGCGCGCCCAAGACACTTGGATGCGGCTGATCACCGACCCGTCGCCGCCCTGGAGCAGCTGCGCATTGCCGCTGGCCATCGTGAGCGATGTCGGCGCCGCCGGCGCCTGCGCGTAGGCCGGCACATCGAGCTGAGGCACGGACGGCGGAGCGACGGCGTCCGAGGCACTCCACGCGTAGTGATCCGCGGACTCTTCCTGCAGCGACAGATCGACGCCGATGCCGCCGTCGTCGCCGACGATGTCCAGCTTCACGATCCGGTAGACCGCACCGCTCAGGTTGATCTGCGGAAGCGTCACCGCGACGGTATCGAACCCCTGCAGCCGCAGCGCCGACAGGTTGAGCCGCAACGACAGTGAGCCAGCGCGCGACTTCTTCAGGGCAATCTTCGCCAGCCGCTGGGCGCGGGTCGTGTCCGTGGCAAACGGGTGGTCGAGCGTGCGCTCGATGGTGACGCCGCCATCGTCGGCAATGGCGCCGGAGTCACCGACGGGCGGATACGACGACTGCACCCAGAAGCGCGAGGCATCGACGAAGCTGCCCCGGATCTGGTTGACGAGCTCGCGCCGCGGCTTGCGATGCTGCAGCGTGAGCGCCCCGCGGAGATCGTCCGGCGTGATGGTGATAGTCGGCGCCACGAAGGCGCCGGCGTGGATGTAGACCTTGCCAGCCACGTGCACCAGGTTGCCGGCCATCGCGCTCAGCATGTCCTCGACGATGTCCTTCGGCGCCTGGTCGAGCGTGATGGACCCGTTGAGCGTATACCGGCGCTGCGCGATCGAAGCGAACGTGACGCCGGTCCCGTTGCTTGTAAACCCGATCGGCGTGCCCTCGATGGCCGCCTGGTAGTCCGCCGCGAGCTGGAAGGTCCGCCCGTCGATGCGGATCAGGTAGTAGTCCGTGCCTGCAGCCAGGCCGGCAGGCACGCCGGTGGCGACGATGCGCACGCGGTCTCCCGTGGACAGCCGCGCCTCCTCGGATGCCGTCGTGAAGGTGTCGGCCGTCGCATCCGCTGTGACCGAGATCGCGAGGCCGGCATCGAAAGCGACCCACTCGTCGCACACATTGGCCGCGGCGTTCAGCGCGGTGACGTCGATCTCGCCCGACGACATCTGCATGCCGAAGTCGGCCGTCAGGTAGTCGCGCAGGATGATGGCCGGGTTCATCGTCAGGCGCGTGAGCCCGGTCCGAGGGTCCAGGCACTTCCGGCCGCGCACCAGCGCGCGCACGGTGGGCAACGTGAAAAGCTTGTCCTGGTCGAACTTGATCTTGGCGTAAATGTCGACGATGCCGTTGCCGACATGCGCCGAGGTCCAGAGGCCCGAGCTCTCGCCTACCATCGAGGCATCGGCCACCTGCCCTGAGGCGCCGGTGCGCTTGCGGATCGTGGCCAGCCCAGCCAGGTTGGCCGGCGCTGCGATGTTGCCGCTGCCGTCGAGGATAAGCCGCACGTCCTCGAACCATACGTCCCCGATGCTGTGCACTTCGGTCCCGGCCAGCGCCAGGATCATGTGCATGAACTCCTTGTCCGCGCCGGTGACCTGCGCGTTGGCCCAGACCCCGCCAACGAAAGCGTGCCCGTAAATGATCCGATGCGGCGCCTGGGCGCTGCGGATGTTGGACTTGCGCTCGGCGACGTCCTGCAGCGACGCCTTGCGGGCCTCGCGCTGAGCAAAGCCCTGGAGGGCGTAGCTGGTGGCGAACGTCGTCAGGAACGCCGCTGCCGGCTGCCCGCCGGGTACGAACCACGCGACGGCAGCGGCCAGAGCCGAGGCAATCGCTGGCCCCCTCAGACTTTGGACTTCCGGGGAGGTAGCCATTACCAGCCGAAGACCTTGGCGATGGAGTCGCCGACCTTGCGGGCCGCATTAAGCACGGGCCGATTGAGATACTGAGGCAGGACATACTTCCCGAACCGATCGACCGTCCGATTGATCACCTTCAGCGGATCCGGCGCCACCGGCCCGCGGTACGTTCCCCACGTGATCGAGACGGACTCCAGCGACGCCACGTACTCGAAGTAGCGGTCGCCGGGGAAGCGGGCCTTCTGGTCCGCGTCTGAGTACATGCGCAGCCGGGGTCGATCCCAGTCGGCGAACCGGTTCTCCAGGCTGATCTGGATCTCGGCCGTGTCGCCGATGGTGACGATCGGCTGATCGAGGCGCCCTTCGAACACCTGGATCGGATCGTTGACCGGCAGCATGTCGGGCCCCAGCGGCGCGATCCAGATGAGCGCGGGGTTGCCCTGGTACTGATCGTCGAGGATCGCCGACAGGTACGCCGTCTCGATGCCGCTGAAGCGCACATTGAGCGCGGCCGCCTGCGGGCTGGCCACCTCGGTGATCGGCTCGAGCCCCGGCTAGCGTCCCGGCACCCAGCCACCGAACACCGTTCCAGGTGATGCCGTGCGCGGCGTTGGTGAATCGGAGGAAGCCGCTGGGGAACTCCATCTCGACGAACACGCACACGTTCGCGTGATCGGCAGTGATCACGCCCTCGGCTGCTGCCGTCATCGCCCGTGCCATCAGAACGCCTCTCGCAGCGTCAGCACAAACGGGGCAAGCGGACCGGGCGCGTACGTGGTGCCCTGCTGGTCCGCCACGAACATCATGCGCGTGGTGCAGTTGCGGATGGTGATCGGCGCATTGTCGGCCGGCACCTCGCGCAGCTCCGGGAAGAACTGCAGCGTCGTCTCGCCCGCACCGTTCGTGGTGGCGATGCCGGTCAGCATGTGCACGTACTCGCCCACCTGAAACAGATCTCCCTCGAGGAGCCAGCCGGCGGTGGACGCCGGCGCGCCATCGATGAGCAGGGAAGTCCCTTCCTGGCCGCCGCCCTTCACCAGGGGCGTGCCGCCCCCAGCGCCGCGCGGCGCCAGGTTGCCGAACGTGGGCACAGCCACCCGCCCGGCACGGCCCTGCATGCGCGCCACGAACGCCCAGAGCGCGCGGACATCCGCGCCGCGAGCGTGCGAGTAGTCGAGCACGCACTGCCAATAGGCGCCAGGCAACGCCTGCGTGCGCGCCGCACCCGTCAGCGGGCTCTCGTGGATCTGGGTGACCGCGATGAGATTCCAGTCCGCGCGCTGCGGCAGGATGCTGAGCGACGGCCAGGCGAGCGTCGTCATCCCATGGCCCCGATCTGCGCCTGGCGGGCGATGTTGGACTGCGCCATGGCGGCACCCAGCGAGGCCGCGCGGTAGACCGTGCCAGCGTCGGTACCGGGCGCGATGTTGAAGACCTGCGTCACCCGCATGCCACCGCCGAGCTCCGCGCCGAACGGAATGACCGTGCCACGAGTCGCCGGCACAAAGAACTCCGGACCGCGCTCCCCGATCGGGTACGCGACGCCGGGCATCACCGGGCCGCCGGACGCCTGACCTGGGCCAAAGGTCTGGATGTACGGGTTCCGCGCGTTCGTTGATGGAGTCGCACCGGCGCCGGGGTTAGCGCCGGCAAACAGCGAACCAGCGAACCGGCCGATCGCCGGCGCGACTGCGTTGAAGATCGGCGTCGTGATTGCCTGCTGGATGGTTAGCCGTGCGATGTCCTCGGCGATGGCCTCTAGAATCTTCCCACCTTCGATTCGGCCTTTCTTCAGCCCCTCGACCAGCGTATCCGTGAACTGGCGACCGAACCCGCGGATCGCAGCGTTGATCTCCCTCAACTGGGACTCAACGTCGTCCGCGAACGGCTTCATGGATTCGCCCGCCGAACGAGCGCCTCGATCGATGTCTTCCAGTCGCTCACGCAGCGACGCGTAGGCTTGGTCCAGCTCCTCCGCAGAGATCTTGCTCTGGTCGAAAGCCTCATTGAGCAGCCGCAGATCCTCGTAGGCCTCATTCCGGCGGCCGGACTTGGTACCGGCGATCAGCGTGGCGACGCGAGCCTGCGCCTCGGCCGTCGCTCGCGCGGCAATCTCTGGCCCCTCCTGCAGCCGGCTGATCAGCTCTGCCTGGCGCTCCTCGACGACACGCGCCCTGGGCGTCAGCGGCGGCCTCGATCTGGCGGATTTCCTCGTCCGAGATGGCCTTGCTGAACGCCAGGCGCTGCTGGTAGTCCCGCTCCTCGGCCTGCTGGGCCTCGCGAGATGCATCGCGCGCGGCGCGCTGGACTTCCTCGCGCCTCTTCTGCGCCCTCGGCCTCGCGGCGCGCCTGCTCGAAGGGATCGGCGGCGGCTGATTTCGCGGCAGGCTTGGGCGGGTTTTCCAAGAGCGCCAGCGCGCGCTGAGCGTCCGCCAAAGTCACTTTAAGTTCGGCCAGCTTGCGCTGCTGTTCTTTCGTGTCGCCCAGTAAGAAGCGGCTGAGCAGGCCGTCTTTCCCTAGGTAAGTCGCTTGGCCTTGAAGGCTGCGCTCCAACGTCGAGATCTCGCCCTTGATGGACTGTACGAACTGACGCTGTCTCTGTAGCTCGGATGGATCCGCCCCGAAAGAAATCGCGATCTTTCCCGCCTCGGCAAACCCACGAAGTATCCCAAGCAGCAACCCGCCTTCCTTTGTCGCCTTGACCATCTGCTCCGCCAGCTGGGCCATGGCCGGCACGGTTGCGGCGGCAAACTCGTTGCCAAGGCCGGTGGCCGCGCTTTTCAGTCGATCGAGATCATCGTTGAGCTTTGCCGCCTGGCGCGCCGTGTCCGTCGACACTACGACCCCCAGACGCCGGGCCTCCTCGGACAGCCGCGCGATCCCGTCGGCGCCCTGGGACAGCAGCGGCGCCAGGTCGGCGCCGGTCCGCTTCAGCAGATCCGTGGCCAGCGCGGTCTTGACGTAGCCGTCCGGGCAGCTTCGCGAACCCGGTGGCGAGCTGCGTGATGACCGAGTCCAGGCCCTTGGTCACGTCGACCGTGACGCCCGTCGCGCGCGAGAAGTTGGCGAACGCATCTCCGCCCTGGGCCATGGTGTTGGCCAGCGCGCGCAGACCCTTGTTGAGGTCCTCGGCCGAGGCGCCCGACAGCTTCGCCACGTACTGCAACTCGGACAGCCGCTCCACGGTGAGCCCGGTCTTCTCGCTGAGCTCGTCCAGCGCGTCGGCAGCATCGACCGAGGACTTGACCCAGGCACCGAAGGCCGCAACGCCCAGGCCTGCAGCCAGCCCGCGCAGAGAATCGCGCAACCCGGACGCGTTCTGGTCCAGGCTGCGCAGCGACGACTCCACCTCGCGGAACGCCTGGCGGGGAGCGGTTCTCGCCTTCCAGTACGATCTTGGCGATGCCCTCGGCCATCTACGCCTCCCCGATCATGCGGCGCACCGTGACAAGGTGCTCGAGGAGCTCGTCGGGGTCGCAGTCCGGGAGCAACCCGACGATGGCCACCAGACGTTCAGGACGCACCCCGCCGAGGAGACGCCAGCAGTGCAGCACGATCTCGCCGGTACGCCGCAACGGCGGGGGCGGGGCCGTGCGCAGGCCCGAGAGCGGTCCGGAGGTAGGCGCCTCACGCTGGGTCAGCTCCCAGGTGAGACGCTCGACGAGTTTCCCTCGTCGGCCTCGAAGCGCTCGCGCCGCTCGTTGAGCCGCCGGGCGAACTCTCCGGCCAGCCGATCGAACCAGTCGGTGCGCTCAGCCAGCACCAGGCGCAACGCAGCGGCGTCGCAGCTCAGCGGGTCGCGCGCCGCGCCGGGCACCACGTGACACTGCCGCACGGCCCGACCAGCCGGTGACGCCCGCCATCAGCAGCGCATGGTTCATCCGCAGCGTGTTGAGTTCTCCGCCGATGATCGCATCGCGCGCCACGAGACGCTCCTCGAGGCGGGTCGGCAGGAGGCAATGGATCTCGACCTCCTCGCCGATTCGCACACTGAAGCGTCGCGCCGCCTCGGAGGCGGCCTGGAGTGCCTCGCTCATCAGGTGAGGTAGATCGTGGAGTCGGACTGGATGTCGAGGTCGAGCGTGGCGACCAGGACGCCGTTTTCAGGCACACCCTGCGAATTGAAGCCCCAGATCGCGGAGCCGTACTCCTTTGCGCCCGACGGGTACGTGATCCGGTACGGGAACGAGTTGCCGGACCGGGCGGCCGCCAGCACCGTCGCGAACCAGGGCAGCGCCGGGTCGAAGTGGACCTTGAACTGCAGCGCGACCGCCTCGGCCAGCGTCGTGATCTGCTTCACGCGAATGTCGGAGAGCTGGGTCACCTCTGACTTCCGGAAGCCGCCGCCGCTGGAGCTGATGTCGGACAGCAGCTGAGTGATCGGCGTCCAGGTCGTGATCTCCCGCACTGAGCCGATGCCTTCGCCAGCCGGGTAGTCCGTGGTCGAAGTGGTGTTGAAACCCTCCACCGTCACATCGTTCGTGGCCACCGCCTTCGCGCGGAACACGCGGTCGTTCATGCGCTGCCAGCCGCTGGACACGACGTGGAAGATCTCGTTGACGGCGATGCCGTGGGAGGCCTCCAGGGTCGCCACGGCCTCCGCGGCATTGCTGACCGCGCTCATGTTGCGCGTGGGTCCGAAGGCGCTGCCGATCGCGAGTGACGACCCTTGTACCTTGTAGATGGCCATGTCTGGCTCCTATGCGTTGAGAAGCGTGTCCGGCGCGGAGGTCCACAGCCGCGCCTCAAAGCGCAGCCGGACGGCACCTACCGGCTTGTCGGTGAAGGCGTCGAACTCGTCGTCCGCGCCCTTGTAGTCGACGCGGACCGTCACGCCCGAGACGGTCACGGGGTTCGTCAGCGCCACCTCGACCTCCTGAGCAATCAAGTCGAGCTTGTCGTCGAGATCGGCCGCCTCCTTGGCGACTCCGATCACGTCGACAAACTCGATGCGCTCCAGGGCGTTGTCCAGCTGGACGTAGTCGGCCTCCTCCCTGGTGGTGGACACCAGAAGGCACGGCAGATCGGCGTCGCTCAGCGGGTAGTGCCGCGTCTGAAAGACGCGCGGACCGGTGGTCGTGAGGCCGGTCACCGCGGCTGCCACGGCCTCCCTGAGCTGGCGGCGGACGTGGGCGGCCATCAGGGCTCCTGGAGGATCAGGGTGACCACGCCAGTGCCGTCCGGCTGGATGCCGCGCACCAGGTAGCCCATGCCGTTGATCGTGAGCACCGAGCCGTGGGCGACGCCGGGCACGTCCGCCTGCGCGCAGGTGAAGGTGTAGCGCGCCCCTTCGACACCCGCATCGAGCCCCACCTGGGCCGCGGCGAACCCGGCCTCGAAGATGCCGTTGACCGTCGCGGATCCGAAGGTCGCGGCGGTCCCCAGCAGCGCGGGGTTGAAGAAGGCGGCGAGGTTCTCGGTGAACATCAGTCAACCAGCTCGCTCATCAGCACATTCTCGACGTTGCCAGCGTCGATCTGCGAGCGCAGGTGAGACATGATGGTATTGAGACGATCGGCCTCAATTTGGATGTTGATCGACGCTGCCCCGCGCGCCACTACTTCGTGGAACATCAACACACCAGTCACTCGCGCCGCACCGATTTCGGTGATTCGCGTGGTGATCGTCGACACATTTGCCGTCTCGGCCGCGTCGTCTGGGGTATTGGCTGCGCCCGCGTAGAGATGGCCGATGATCGGATATGTCAGGCGCGTTTCGCAGCGCTCCGACATAGCTCGTAGAGCGTGATACCGCGGCTGCTGCGTCGACGCCGTGCGGCCGAACCGGAAGCCGGAGGCATACGTCTTTTTCAAGAACGCGACGTCGCCAACGCTGGCCCCGTAGCGACCCTGCGGCCAGATATAGACTTTGTCTCCGTTTGGCCGCAGCAAGCCGCGACGATCCAGCCAGCGCACGGTAGAGGCCATGTCGTCCAGCCTGGCCTCGTCCGAAGCCGCGTCCCACAAGTTTCCCCCCACGCGCGGACCGTGCGCTACACATTCATGCCCAAGCTCGAACGCTCGGCGCAGGTCAAACTCGCGCATGTAGTTCGTCGTCCCAATCAAGGACGGAATGATGCCTAGGCTGACACGAATGCCATGCCGTTGAAGGATGGGCAGTGCGCGCATCGTGAAGTCGTCTCGCCCATCGTCGAACGATACGCAGATCCGCCCCTTGGCAGCCCGATCATTCACTCGAATAGAGCGAAGCAAGAATGTGGCGGTCTGCCCGTTGACGACTCCCACCCGGAGCTTCGCTGCGGTCCACACCTGATCAGTAAGCTCGGCCGCAAAGCCAGTCTTTGACCAGGCTGCATTAGGCAACGTGAAGGCGTTAAGGCCATTGTGGTAGGCGGTGGTGTCCGTCATGACCTGGAAGCTTTGGCTTGCCGCAGCAAACACCGCGTATCCAGCCGTGCCAACGTACATCGTGATCCCAGTCACGTTCGCCCATGTGGGCGTGGCGAACTCTACGGTGCAGGAGTCTGCCGTGTATGGGATGGTTTCTGCAGGCAGGTTGATCTCGACGAAGTTCTGCGTTGCGGCGGTACCGGTTGCCACCACCTGAAACAGGCGCTCACCCTGGAATTGGACGAACCCAGAGGAAACGATCGTGGCCCCGCTTCCGTTGGAGACTGTCAGCCCCGTGGTGTAGTCGCGCCCGGGACCAAACAGTTCGCGACCGAGTTGCTTGGTGGAGACAAAACTTGCCACCCCTCTTTGGACGGCATCTGCTTCGACGTCATCGGCCGCGTCCACCACCCGGCCGGCGGCAATTTCAGCGCCGCCAAACCGGGCGGCCTGTCTGATGGTGATGGTCATTTCCGCCTCGCGTGATCAGTGATCTGTCGAGTGCACCCTGTCGCCAGGGTGCGAACGACAACTCACTACCTCAGCTGGCCACCGGAGGCTTCAGTTGCTCCAGCGTCGCCGCAACGGTCTTCGCGACGATCGCGGCGATGTACTCCTCGCCAGTGGGCGCCTCGGCCGCTTTCTTGGCCGCAGCCGCCTGCGCCTTCTCGCGCGCTGCCTTGCGGGCCTTGGCCTCGGCGATCTGCTCCTGGCCGGCCGCGCCGTCGGAGACGATCACGCCCTTGTTGCTGGCCACCAGGTCGCGCGCGAAGTCGCGGTCCACCTGCAGGACCTCGTCCGGATCGATGATTCGGGTGTCGACGTGGACCTTCTCGGTGCCCTGGATTTCGTACTCCATGAAGCGGAACGCCCGCAGGGCGATGATCTGAACCAGCTTTGCTGCGGCTTGAGCCATGGTCTTGCTCCTTGCTCGAATGTCGGGGTCGATGACGCGGCGCCGCGCGGGCGCCGCGGGCTCGGTGATCAGGTGATGGAGGTGGCGGTGGAGAACGCGCCGGCCTGGCGCACGCCGATGTCGGCCGACAGGAAGCCGCGGATGCCGACGATGCCGGCCGGGAAGTTCGCGACGTCGTTGCGCGCGATCTCCAGGTCGCCCCACATCGCCATGATCAGCTGCGTCCAGTCGCCGAAGGTCATGGTCGCGGCGGTGACGATGGTGGATGCCCGGCCCGGGTACCCGGCGCACGTGCCGTCCCGCACGGTGCCTTGCCAGATCGGCGAGTCGGTGCTGGCGAAGCGCTGGCGCTGCATCAGCAGGCCAGCCACCGCCGGCGTGGTGAGGTACGCGCAGCTGTCGCTCAGCGCGTTGGCCGTGCCGACGTCGGTCTGGAACTCCACCATCCCGGCCCAGGCGAGCGAGGTTCCCGTCACCGCACCGATGCCGCCAGTGGCGGTGAGGCCGGTCGGCTGACCGCTGGCGCCAGAGCCCGCATAGGCAGCGGTGTCGAACGCGATCGCCAGGACGCGGCGGATGTCCTCGGCCACCATCATGTCGGCGGCCGGGTTGGCCTGCATCATGAGCTGCCGGCTGATCTCGACATACGCCGCCACGTTTTTCGGCGACAGCGTCAGGGCGCCGACGGTGGGTTGCGACTCGGTGGCGGCCGTGGTTTCGTTTGCGAGCCAGGAGGCCGAGGCAGCAGCAGTCTGCCGCGGGATCGACACGTTGCCCTGCAGGCCGTCGAGCATCCGCGCGCCGAGCTGTCCCATCACCGTCTCGGCACGCAGCAGCTCGATGAACGAACCGGCCAGCACGTCGGTCTGGACCATGTTGTTGCCGCCAGAGGCGCCGATGCTGATGTCCCGCTGCAAGATCGAGCGCACGAAGGCTTCGACCATGTACGGGTTCTCGCGGGCCATCTTGCCGAGGTTGACGGGCGCCAGAGCGCGCGCCTGGACGTCCCACGGCACGAAAATGCCGTCGTGCTGCGGCTCCAGGCCGCGCTGCTTCATCACCGCCTCGTGGCACTCGCGCTCGAAGCCAGCGGCCGACCAGGCGTCGCGCTTGCCTTCCTTCTGGGCGAACAGGGCGCTGATGGCCCGGTTGATGGAGTAGCGCTTCACCTCCGCGTCCGTGAGGCCGATGTTGCGCGTCTGATCGGCTGCCGCGGCATTCTTGGCACGGACTTGCTCAAGGACCCAGTCGCGGAACTCGCCGGCGGACTTGCCGTCGCGCACGTACTTGGCGGCCTCGTCGCGATAGTCGAACTGTTCGCCCACCGCCGAGATGTCGCGCACCCGCGCGATCTCGGCTTCACGGGCCTGGTCGGTCACCAGCTTGATCTCTGCGGCGGTCGGTTGGCCCGCCTTTTCCTTGACGTCATCCATCGTGGACTCCTTGTGGTCAGCGGCGCGGGCCGCGGGTTTCGAAAGCAGGCGCACTTCGCACCGCGTGCGGGTGGCTTCAGGGGCGCGGGTGCCGGCGGCCGCATCGGCGCCGACGGGCACAAGCGAGATCTCGAAGGGCTGCCAGCGCGACACGACCATCAGCGGATACCCCGTGTCGGGATCGAATCCGCGCTGGTCCATCTTCGAGACGTCGTAGCCGACCGAGACATTCCGGATCACGCCGTCGGCGATGTCCTGGCGCAGCCACGCGAGGTCTTCGCGCGCCGACAGGCGGATGTCGGCGTAGCCCTCGCCGTTGTCGATCCAGGCGCGCTCGACGACACCGACGACGCTGTCCAGCTCGCGGCGCTGATGGGTGTCGAGTACCGGCGCGCCGCCGTTCAGACGGGTCAGGTCGCAGGCCTCGGGCGCCATGTCGAGCTCCTCGACGAAGTACTCGCCCTCCCACCAGTCGTAGCGCAGCACGCGAGCGCCCGCGGACCACATGACGCGTACCGTGCGCGTCTCGGCGTTGAAGCTCTGCACGGGCGCCAGGCGGCGCACCTGCGGCATCTGCACGGTGCGCACGGCGGGGGCGGGGGCGGGGGCGTAGATGACGTCGGTCATACGGGTTCTCCTGGGGACGAGCCCGCGCCGGACTTGGCGTCGAGCTTCTTGTCGATCTCGATTTCCTTGCGGATCTCGTCGGGGTCGTGGCCAAGGTTGCGTTGCTCTCGCCGCTTGCTGGTGAGCCCGAGGCCCAGCTTCTTCTCGACGGCAGCCATCTCGTTGGCGGGGTCCACCCACTCCCAACGACGGCCCTGCCAGAGCGCCACGTCGTAGCGCGCAAGCTTGTCCATCGGCAGCGCCAGGCGCCGCGACAACATTGCGTAGGGAAGCCACTCGGAGTACACGCGAGCGCAGAAGCGCTCGATCATCCATTCCTGCAGCTTCTTCCAGAGGTCCCGCGCCTCCTGCTCCGCGATGCGTGCGGAGGAGTACGTGACGCCCGTCATGTCACCGCTGAGGGAGTGATGCGGCACACCCCACGCAGCCGACAGCCCCTGCAGGGCGGTGCGCACGAACTGGCCGACGGCCTCGTCCGGATAGTTGGCGGAGTACGGCGTGACGGTCGCGCCGTTCGGCAGCCGCGCGTAGTGGATGCCCTCGCCGCTGTCGGTGTAGAGGGTCCCTGACTCGGGATCCGTGGAGGGCACGTCCCCGGTGACCGGCTCGCCACCGCTGGTGACGTCCGACTGCCGGTTGCCCACGATGCCGTCGGCCATCTGTGCCATCGACCCGTCGGGCAGCGAGATCCACGCGAGCTTCTTGGCCCCCTCCTCCGCTGCCGCCAGCGCGGCCAGCTCGAACTCCTCGAGGCGGTGCTGGCGGATCATGCCGGCGGCCATCCAGGGCACACCGCGCAGCTGGTCGATCCACTGCGGCCGGAAGTCGTGCCAGATCTCGCTGGCGTCGATCCGGATCCGCTTGCCTGAGGACACGAACCCACCCAGGCGGGGATCCGCCCGGTCCGTCCCGGTCAGCCAGTAGCCGACACGCCGGCCCTGCGGGTCGAGCTCCACGCCCATGCGGATTCGATTCCCGTTGGGCAGGTTCTGGATGTGCTGCTCGTCCAGCAGCGCCGGGTCGATAAGCTGCAGCTGGTAGCCGAAGGGCCCGGCGCCACGGATGCGCCGCACCAGGACTTCGCCGTCACGCGCGACGGTGTTGATCCACAGATCGCACAGGTCCCGCCACGAGAGCTCGCCCGTAAAGTCGCACACGCCCGGGCGGCCCCAGGCGGCGAACGCGTTCTCGATGATTTGGCCGGTCTCGGTGTCCGGATCGCCCTTCTGGTTGAGTACCGGCACCTGCAGCTGGAACCCGAACGGGCCGACCACGTTGGTCTGAACGATGCGCAGGAACGCATTGCCGTACTCGCTGTTTCGCGCCAGCGCATTCGCGCGGGCCCGCAGCGCGCGCAGGTTCTGGTGCAGCGACGAGTTGACGTGCGCGTCGGAGACGTTCCAGCCGAAGGTATACGGTCCCGAGGCGCCAGCATTGAACTGCCGCGCGTTCGAGACCCGCCGCCTGGCCGGCGCAGCACGCTGAGGCGCCGGCGCCACACGCGAAGCAGCCCAGCGCGCCAGCACCTGCGAGCGCGGGTTGCGCGCCCGCGCACGCACGGCATCCCAGTCGGAAGACAGCCCGCGACGTTCCAGGTACGACTTGGCGGCCGCCAGGCGTTCGGTCTTGGTGGGCGTCATCCGAGCCTCACGAGGAGCTTGTTGCCGAAGGGCTTGCGGCCCTGCGCGATGCCCGCGCCGGACTCTTCGCCAGCCACCTGCGCGGCCCAGTAGTCGCGCTCGTCGCGCAGCTCCTTGGCGCTGCGGAACGTCATGGAGCGGCCGTTGATCTGGTAGGAGGCGGCGAGCACGCCGGTCTGCGCGTGCTGCAGCAGCGCCACCTCGAGCGCGGACAGCATTCGCCTGGCGTAACTGCGGCCGTCGGTTCCGGCCGTCGCCGTGCGCGGGTTGGCCTTGATCGTCACCAGCCCCTGGTCGATCGTGTAGCTGTCCGATCCGTTCTCGATCCAGGACGTCCACGAGTAGTCGCCGGCCGCCCAGCTGGCGGTCGTAGCGGGCAGAACTTCGACCAGGTGCTTCCCAGCCGCGGCCGTCGCAGTGATGTCGATCGGAGTCCCGCCGCCGATCTTCGCGAGCCGGTACTTGAGCGCGTTGCCTGCGTTGGCCGGGTAGCCCTCGAGGGTGACCTCGAAGCGGAGGGTGTCGCCGGCAAAGAAGGAGGTGACGTTCATCCGGTCACCATGCGATCGCGCGGCGCGCGACCTTCTTCGGCACTGCTCGCCGGGCGATTGCGACCGGTACGCGTGGGGCCACGGCGGCCGCGACCGCCACCGGGGGCGCGTCGGTGCCGGCGGCCACCGATGCCCCCTCCGCCCCTTCCGCCGGTCCGCCTTCCGGGTCCTGGTGATCGGCGACCGGCACGCCGTCGGCGGCCGGCGTGAACATGTCCGCGATCGGCGGGCACAGCACGGCCTCGAGGCGCGACCACATCGCGCTCGTGTACCGATGGATGTCCAGCCGGTACGCCGCGAACATGGCGCCCACCGTGCAGTCCAGCGCCTCGTTGCGGGCCGATGGCCGCACCTTCTGCCACCGATTCACGGTGCCCCGCGCCGTGCGCATGGGCACGCGCGCCTCAGAGGTGATCTGCTCGAAGAACTCCTGCGGCAGATTCTTCGACAGGTGCGGGTAACCGGGGCCGTGCTGCGTGAGCTTGAGGCGGCCGAAGAGCAGGTCCTTCGCGGTGTCGGTACCGATCATCCACAGACGCACGCCGCGCTTCTCGATGCGTCCGTCCATGTTGATGTCGACCATGTTCGAGCTCGCCACGATGGGCTTGCCCGCCACGTTGTGGCCCTTGCACGCGAACACTCGGCGTGCGTGCCGCTTCGCCGCAAACTTGTACGCCTGGTGCGTGTGGTGGCCACCCGTATCGATGGCCGCCGCGTCGATGCCGATCCACTGGCCGCCCGCATGTCGGAACCGGGTGGCGAGGTAGCTGTCGAGCTTGGTCCACGACTCGTCGAGGGCCGGGTCCACGTGCAGCACGGTGTAGTCCACGACCCAGGACTCCTCGCCGCGACCCCAGCCCCACACGACGATCTCGAAGCGGTTGTCCTGCACGTCAACGCCGGCAGTCAGGATCAGGGCGCCCATCGGGACCAGGCGCAGCGGGTAGGCCTCCGCGCGCGCCACCAGATCGTTCGCCTCGGTCTTCTCGACTACCTCTTCCCACACTTGGCCGAGCGTCAGGTTGGTGAAGGACTTGAGCAGCGAGTTGTCGCCCTGCGCCGCCTTCGCCGCGGCGTCCAGGTAGTCGCGCACGATGCTCGACCAGTCGGTCATCGGCGAGTACGCCGTCCAGATGCGGAATCCGATCCGCGCCGGCAGCCGCGCCGCAGTGCCATCGGCCAGCACGCGATGCGAGCCGTCCTTCGCGAGGTGCGAGCCGTCGTCGCCGATCCACAGGCCTCGCACCCACACCTGGAGGAACTCCGCCTGCGTCATCATCGCCGCGCAGTGCGGGCACTGGTGGGCCGCCGTGGCCGGATCGTCGTTTACCCAGCGCAGTCCGTGCGGGCCCTTGTTGGCCGTCCAGGTCAGCGCGTGGAGCTCGTCGCAGTGCGGGCACGGCACCGCGAACTCGTAGATGACGTCCATCGCCTGCAGACGCGGCTCGATCTGCGAATCCAGCGCAGTCTTCGGCGTGGACCCGACGATCAGCTTCGGCCAGGTGGCGCCTTCCACCCGCTTCGCGACGAGCTTGTCCGGCGCCCCCTCACGCTCGATGTCGTGATCGAAACCGTCCAGCTCGTCGATGTAGGCGATGTCGACGGACAGACGACGGTAGTTCTTCGCGGCCTTCCCGCCGCGCAGGTGCAGTGTCGAGCCGCGGAAGAGCTTGGTGCGCAAGGTGTTCGCGCGGTTCTTGGCCAGGTCCGGCGTCCACACCTCCGCCATCACGGGCACGTCGCGCAGCGCCGTTTCGAGGTCGACCTTGCAGAACTCGTCCGAGTCCGAGTCGGTGGGATTCCAGATCGCCTGGTTGCGGCGCCGGTGCTGGGCGTTGTAGCAGATGCACGCCAGCATCATCTTCGTCCAGCCGACGCGCGCGCTCTTCGCGCACGTCACCTCGCGCACCGCGTCGCTGGCCATCACGGCCAGCATGGCCGGCTGGTACGGGAAGGCCACCCACTGGCTTTCCACGTAGCTCGACTCGGCCGACAGATAGAAGTACTTCTCGGCCCACTCCGGCAGCGACATCGGCACCCTCACCCGTAGCGGGGAGAGGCCCTGTGCGATCGCGCGTGAGATTTCGGAGAGGTCCATTGCACCCGCATCGTGCGGCGGGTGCGCGGACATTTTCTAGCCAAAAAATGTCCGCTTCAGCGGTTTTTTTTCAAGCGGCGAAGATGACGTTTCGATACGGGCGGCAGCTGCGCCGGGTCCATCAGACGCACCGCCGTCTTCCGTTTCGCGACGTAGATGCGCCCCCCGCCGAACTGGGTGCGCAGCAGCACCTCGAGGCGGTCCACCGCGGGCTGCTCGAGGCGCAGCTCGGTGGCCACCAGGCCGAGCATCGTCCGCAGATCGTCGACGCGGTCGGCCATCGGCCTACTCTGCAGCGACGGGCTGTCGAGCAGCTTCATGGAGGTCCACCTGGATGTCGGCCGCAGCGTTCCGCGCGGCGGCCAGCTGCTGCTCGATCACGTCGAGATCTGCGCGCGTGAGATGCGGCGCGGCACGCGCGATCTGCACAGGCACCGCGTCGAGGATCGCCGCGAGGCGCGCAGCCACGCGCGTCAGGGCCGCCTGCATAACGGACACGGGCGCGAGCTCGCCACGCTCGCGCGCCAGCTTGAGCTCCGCGCGTTCCGCCTCAGCCATCTCGCGACGAGCTCGGGCCCGCGCGAAGGACTCGTCGTCGCTCTTCGGTGCGGCCGGCGTGTCCTGCCCGGCTGCCAGGATCCGCTGATCGCGCACCGGGTCATGCGCCGCCGCGATCGCGGCCTGCGCTTGGTCCGGATCCACGAGGCCGTTGACCAGGTGGATCACACCGCGCGACACCCAGTCGTTCACGGCCTGCCGCGTCACGTTCACGCGGCGGGCGTACTCGGCTTGGGTGATCAGCTCAGGCATCTACGCGACCCCGGGGAAATGTGCCGTGGTGTCAAGCGTTTGGGATGAGCGATTCAGTAGCGCAATCTTGCGGTCGTTTCGCGCCGTACCGGACCACCCTCCAGGAAGGACCCACGAGCTCATCGGCCCACCTTCGACAGGTAGAAGGCAGCCTCGCGCGTGAACTCACGTTCGAACCGCTCCAGCATGACCTTGCGCACGTGCTCGTTCAGCCGGCGGGTGTTGAACATCTGCGGCACGTCAATGGTCGACACCGCCTGGATAGGCAGCCGCCCCTTGCCCACGCGACGGAACACCGTTCGGCCCTGGTTGCCAATGAACGCGCCCTGGATCCGTTTCGCTCCGCCGCTGCGCTTGAACCGGAACCGCAGGTCCTTCAGCGTCCCGGACTTCGCACGACGGCGCGCTTCGGCCAGAGACACCGAGCGCTCGAGGAAGGCGATCACGTTCATCGATCGGCCGCGCATCCGACGCGACGCTTCGAGCGTTGCGCTCAGTCGGATGGCGTTGCCCGACGCCGACGCGCGACGCACGTCCAGTCGTTCCCTCACCTTCGACGACGGGAGGTTGAAATCGCCAGAGATCTCCCGCGCCATGCGGGATCGGCCCGTGTCGATCACCCTGTTGAGGGCACGCGCCATCGCCTTATTCCCCACATCCGTCGGCAGCTGGCGCAGCTTCGCCGCAACGGCGGGGAAGTTCGTCTTGATGTCGATGCTGATCATCGGTCGTCCTTCCTGGAACCCTGCACACCCTGCACGGACCCTGCACGCTGATTCGTCTTTTGAATCAACGGCTGTGCAGGGTGTACAGGGTGTACAGGGTAGAAACGGGAATTCCGCACACACACGGGCACACGGGCGCGCGCTCGTGTGCGTGTGCGCACATGCATAGCTTTCGGCGCCTCAACCCTGCACACCCTGCACGGTCGTTGATTCGCAAGGCGTTTTCGTCGTCGGACCCTGCACGGACCCTGCACGCAACCCTGCACACCCTGCACGGACGGGGTCACGCGTGACCCTCCAGCTCTCCCGCGCGGAGAGAATCCGAGAACTCGGAGACGGACGCGGAGACCCATTGCGGCTCCTGCAGTCCCGCCTTCGGCTCACCCATCACCAGGACCATCGTCGGCTGCGGGTCCGCCATGCCAGGCCGTGGCACGCGCATCCGACGCTTCTGCTTCTCGGCGACGTTGAGGTAGTGACACACCTCGCCGATGAAGCGCTTCTCGCTGAACACGACCCGCTCGTTCGTGAGTCGGCACCATCGCATGTACGCCACGTGGAGATCTCGCGTGGCACACGGCCCGTACGGGTGCGGCAGCGCATTGCCTCGCCATTCGTCCACGAACAGCTGCGCGCTGTTCTTCGACAGGTCGATGAGCTGCCGCTTGGCATCCGTCATCGGCGGCGGCGCGAACTCATCGAAGCCGGTCAGATCGACGGACAGCAGATACGCATACAGCCCGGCCACCGCGCCGGCGTCGATCTCCGCGCCGACCTCGGCGTAGAACTCGCGAGGCTTCGCGGCCGGCGTGTGCACGACGCAGTAGCGCCGGTCCTTGTGGCCGAGGATCTGCGGCAACGTCTCGTTGCTGAGGAAGACGAAGTTGATGTGGTTCGACTCCTGCCGGATGGGCAGGTGCTTCTCGTTGATCCACAACTCCGGCTCGGTGATGAAGTTCTTCAGTCGGCCCGCCTGGTGGCGCAACTCGGCCCGAGACACCACCTCGTTCGCGATCAGCATGAGCTTCTGCGACGCCCAGCCGGTGAACTGCGACTCCAGCTCGGACTGGGTGACAATGCCGCCGTACGACCCGTAGATCGCCCTCACGACGGACCAGAACATGTTCTTGCCCGTGCCCTCGTCCGCACCGTGCATGACGATCGAGGTGCGCATCTTCGCGCCGGGTCGCTGCAGCGGCAGAGCGCACCAGCGCAGCATCCACTCGGTCACGGGCGCCTGGTCCTGCCCTTCCTCCCCGCACAGGTACTGGAGGAGCTCGAGGACGCGCTGGCAGGATCGCGAAGCATCGGCCTGCATCGGCATGCCGCGGAACAAGTTGAGCTGATGGGCCGGTGCACCGCCCGGCTCAAAGACCACGTCGTCTCGCCACACGGTCCGCCGGTCATCGTTCTCCAGCCACCACTTCACGAACCCTTCGCCCTCGGCCAGCTTGAGGTGCGAGACCTTCACGATGGACCACACCGAAGCATCGAAGACCGTCTCGGTGCCGCGGATGAGCGTCCAGTCCTTGAGCGCCCGAGCGAACCGTGATGCGTCCGGCGGCGTCGGTGGCTTGCGCTTTTTCTCGCGCGAGGCTGGCGGCGCCGCCGCGGGGGCCGGGTGCGCGCCGAGGACCTGAGCGCGGACCGCAGGCAGCCCTTCGCGGGCGTGCATGTCATTGAAGTCGGTGTCCTTGTCGCCGCGGCCGTCACCGAACCTCGGCAGCACGATTCGCGCGCCCACCTGTTCGGCCGCGCGCCTGGCGTAGACCTCACCGGGCAGACACATGCACCAGTCGGGTCGGTCCGCCGCGTCGATCGCCATGGGCGTCTCGCGCCCCTCGCGTTGGTGACGGTCGCACACGGTCTTCCAGTCATCGTCGGCGCAGATCACGATCGGGCACTCCGGGTGCCGCGCCTTCACCATCTGCGCCACGGGCAGCAGGTTGCCGGCGTTGAACGCCACATAGACCGGTACGACCAAGTCCATGGCCTCACGGATCGACAGCGCCGTGGCCACACCCTCCGCGATGTACACGGGAGCATTCGGCTTCACGCCGCCGAGCAGACACGCGCCGCCCTGCTGGTGCATGCCCTTGTTGAACTTCTTCACCCCGTCCGGACCGATCTTCTGCACGCCCAGGGCTTCGCGAGTCTCGCCGGCGTAGCGCCACACCGGCACGATGAGCGTGCCGTCCTCCGTGACCTTGAGAGGCTTCTGCAGCTTCACGCCCTTACGCTCGAGGTAGGGGCACGGCCCGATGTCCAGCGCATGCCGGTACTGCTGCCGCCCTCGGAGTGCCGCCGCCTTCGCCAGCCGTTCGCGCTTCGCGCGCTCGCGCGCCTCGATCGCCTCCTGCTCCCGGCGGAGCCGCTCGCGCTCCGCTTCGTCGATGGAGTGCCAATCCGGCTCGATCTTCGTCGGATCGAGCGCGCCCCACATGCCGTAAGCCCCGGCGATGTACGTCTGGCCGTTGCGCCCCTGCAGGGCGTGGAGCCGGTACCAGGCCTTGTTCTTCGGCCCGTATCGCACGATGCGGCTGGTGTTGACCCGAGGCCCGCCCGGCGGGAAGTCGGGCATGCCGCTGGCCTGCATCTGCGCGATCGCCTGGTCGAGCGTCGTCACGACAAGCTGCCCTCCCAGATCTCGCGAGCGACGGCCCGCCACGTGATCGCACCGGCGGCCGGGTCACGCAGCCACGCCTCGGTCATGAGGCGGCGCTCCTCGTCGGTCACCCCGTAGTGCAGGCACACGAGATCGAAGTCGCCCGTGCAGGGCGTCGGGCTGCGCAGCGGGTCTACCGGCGGCGTGCTGCTCATGCCCGGTCGCGCACCATCCCACGCACGCGGTCCAGCAGCTCGGCAAGCGCACACATTGCCTCGCGGACCTCGCGCTCGATGTCCACCAGGTCGGCCGCGGAGATCTCGCCATCGGCCAGCGCGCCGACGAGCGTGCGCGAGACGTCACCGCCTTCGGCGTGGACTCGGCCGACGATCTCGAGGAGCGCCGCGTCGGCCAGGCCGGCGTACTCCACCGACGGGATCGGGTCCAGGTAGCCAAAGGTCTCGCACATCGCGCGGAGGATTCGGTGATCGCCCGTGAGGTCCTGGATGCGCACCGACTCTTCGAGCGTGAGGTGATGCGCCGGACACGTGGGCCGGACCTTGTTGCCGAGCACGGCCGCGTTGCAGCCGAGTCTCACCGCGAGGGCGGCGGCGCCGCCGGGGTAGTCGTGCACCGTGGCATAGGCCGCATCCTGGACGTTCACTGTTGAGGGCTCCGGAAGGTCAACGATGACGGCCCGCCCGTGGCGCGGCACAGTGCGCACCATGGACGGACGGAAGAGAAAGCGGGCACGGAGACTGGGCGCGCCCGAAGGGACGCTGGCGGCGTCCCGGGAGGAGAAGGGCGAGGCGCTCCCCGGCGGTAGACTGATGGTCCTTCCCACCATCACCCACCACCAAGGAGCCCCTCATGGACGAATCCAAGATGCTGGCGCCGGTCTTCGAGTACATCAACGCGACGGCCGCGGCGCACACGCATGCAACGATCTTCACCATTCGCGCCCTGCCCGCCGCAGAGCGTCGGCAAGTGCTTTTCGGGCTTCGGCGGCGCCAGCAGCGGCTGCGGCGTGCAGGCGACACGCACACAGCCAACATCCTCCGGCTGATCGAGCGGAGCGCGACGCGTCGGCGCAGGTAGGGACAAAGATGTCGACGGGCCGCAACCACGCGCGCGGCGGCCACGGCGACGACATCTCCGCCAGCCACGCACTCTCCTTCGGGATCCACATGAATTGCGGCTCGGTGTCCGACGCGATCGTGACGTCCAGACGGACCCAGACGGTCAATTCGGACGACGCCAGGCGCCGGTATGGCCCGCCCCGCCCACCGGCCAGATGCAGCGTCCTGGGGAACGCATGGCGAGGCGCCACCTCGGCGATAAACTGATGACTCTTCACACCATCACTCATCACCAAGGGGCTCCTCATGGACGTTGTTCTCACTTTCGACGAACCGACCAAAGCTTTGCTCGACGGGCAGCGCGTTCCGTCGCAGGCCACGCTGGCCCCGCACCTCATACCGTGCGTCGGGGATCACATCGTCATCACCAGCCTCACGCCCGACACGTTTCGTGTTCTCGTTCGCCGATGGGACTGGCCGATGGCCGCGCGCTCTCATCCGGCGGGAGTCATGCTGGAGCTGGCCGTTGACCAATCCGCCCCCTCCGGGAGCACCCCAGCTCAAAAGCGCTGACGGCGTCACTGACCACTTTCGGGGGCCTGCAGGGTCGTGAACCAGATCTTGCTGTCCCCTGACATCTTTTCGATCCTTGGCGCGTCGATGCGATTCGAACGCGAAACGCGGGCGCATTCGAGCTCTTCGCGCTGCTTCTTGACCTCCTCCAGCAGACCCGCAGCCAGACGGATCAACAGATCGTCCGACGGGAACAGCCGCACCACCAGGAGCTCGCGATCATCGCCATCCGCAAAGCACTCGACGCGAACGGGATCACTCGGCACCGCGCCCGTCTCGATGCCACGGCAGCCCAGCTCCAGCGCGATCTCGACCAGATCCGTCACGAGCTCTAGGGGCCGGGCGTCCACCCGGAACTCAACCAGTTTTCTCATCCCTTGCCTTCTCCATTGGTTCGCGCCATGCCGATCCATCCCAGCGCTCCCCGGGCGGGTCGGCGTAGAACAAGGCGTTCTTGAGCACCCACGACCACAGCCTCCGCTTCGGGCTGGGCATCCAACCAGGAGGCCACAACACGACGACCCAGTAACAAGCCCAACCCACGGCCATCTGCAGGTTCACGCCGCCCCCTCCTCTGCCATCGTCTGGGCGGAACCTGAGGCCGGTTCTGGGTGGCCGTCCGTGAAGATCTCCGGCCGGATTGCGCGCAGAAACAGGAGACGCGCTCGCGGGATCCCCTTTTCCCGCCACTGCGAAACAGCGGACGGCCCAACCTCACACAGCTTGGCCGTCTCCACGGTGCCGCCTAGGCGGTCAATGATCAGGTTCGAGTCCACAGGCATATTTCAGCATGCTGCAATTCAAATTGCAACACACTGAAATTGCCTAATGTTAGCTTGCTGAAATGGAGCACTCAGAACGCATAGCGCGGGGCAAGCGCATTGAACAGGCAATGAAGGACGCCGGACTCAAGCCCGTCGACGTCGCAAAGAAGATGAAAAAGTCTCCGTCGACCTTGAGTCAATGGATGTCCGGCGAGACCAATGACATCAGCGCCGGCAACCTGCTGGCATTCTGCGAGATTACCGGCACGTCACCTGATTGGATCGAGCTGGGCCGCGACCGTCGGCCAATGACAGCGATGTTTGCGGAAGAAGAAGTCCTGATCGACGACTATCGCTGTCTGCCGGAGGGCTGGAAGTTCTACCTGCGCCACAAGGCCACCGAGCTGGCCCAGATTGCGCGCAACCTGCCGCCGTTTCTGTTCGAGAGCTTCCGGCCGTTGCCTAGTGACGCGACGTACTGGCAGTGGGAGCGGGACCTGGACGACTACGTGCGGCAGCAGCGTCAAGCCGCGCCGCGCGAGGACGAGCCGGCCGCACCACCCTCACGCCAAGCGCCCCCGCGGTCAAGCGCCTAACACCAAAACGGCGGATACCTGCACGCACGCCTCAGTGTTGGCGGCTCTGGCTCCAAAGGTACGGTGCTTGGAGTCACAATGACCCGCTGCGCCTGCCCTTCCTTGGTTTCGACCAGCCGCTCGATGCGCGCGGTGTCGTAGTTACACGACCAGCCAGAGCACGACGTCATGATCGAAAGCTGGCAGCCTACGTACCACTGACCGGCCGGGAGCTCGCGGAACTCAAAGCCGCCGACTACGTCCCCTAAGGTCGACCGCCGGTACTTGAGGTACGCGGGCGGATGGGGAACGAAGCGCGAGTGTCCGTCCTGCAGCGCTTTGCCCATGGCCTTGGTGTACGGCGTTACAGGGACGAGATAGATCTCCAGCCCCGCGCACGCCCGCACGTCGCCGCCATTGGTTCGCGCGAATGCCTGCCCCGTCAGCGTCGCCGTGCCGGGAACGCCGGCCCAACGAAAGTCGTCCTCGTTAAACGTTCGTGTCAGATCCACCGGCGGAGTGGCGCAGCCTCCCAACACCGCCGCGATTGTCGCCATTCCGATGCGCCATGCATGCATGCGTGCTCTCCTTTGCAGAACCAAGGGCAATGACCCTCTCGACACACAGGAAGTCTAGCGGCCGGTAATTTCAGCATGCTGCATTTCTGCTTGACTTCTGAATTTCAGCATGCTGCAATTCATGCCGTCGCCCTCACCTGGGCCGGGTAGGCAACTCTCTCCTCCCGCCGAGAACCGGCCCGCCGGTTTCCTCCACGGTGTGAGGGGTGAGGGCGACATCTCTCAAGGAGGTGTCGCATGCCGTTTCTGATCGCCCTGTTCCTGCTGCTGTCGGGATGCACGTCCGGCCGCGGCAGCTCGCAGCCCAGCCCGTCGATCTGCCAGCCGTCCGACCCACAGTGCGAGGTGTACCGCCCGCGTCTGCCTTCGCCGATGCCGTGGTGATGCGATGAGAGCCGTTGCCATCCTGCGAGCGGCGTCATCGGTGCTGACGTTCCTGCTGGTCATTCCACCGATGTTTCTTCTGGTCTACCTGGCGATGGAGCACATCAAGGCGACGCCCCTGATGTGGTTCCTGTTCTGGGTTTACGTCCCCGCGACCGTGGTGTGTGGCGCGCTGGACATCATGGTCACGTCGCTGATTGTGGACGGGCCTCGGGACTGGCACGAGCGGTGGAGGGACGAATGAGCGCTTTCCCTCCCGGCTCGATCCGCGCGGCAGTCGTCGCCGTGGGCGATGTCTGGTGGCTCCGCCATGAGCCGATCCCAGGAATTCACCCCTGGGTGAACCAATCCCTGGCAAGCCACGTCCGCGACGACCAAGTGATGCGCGGCTGCGCCTGGCTTTCGCGATGCAATCGTCGCGGCTCGATGATCGAGCGCGCATTCCTTGGCCTGCCGTGCATCGAGCTATGGAGGGCCCGCGCGTGATCACCATCATCCCCAGCGACACCGAAGTCATCGCCGCCGCGCGCCTGGCCGCGGCCGCGCACCTGCACCTGATCACCGACGGGCGCCGCACGTGCCTGTCGCCGATCGTCCCGCCGGGATGGACCCGGCTTGCCGTCACCGTGAAGGAGGCCCCGGATGGAACCCCTGCTGCACGTGCCGTTTGACCTCGATGAGTCGCACCACATCACCATGGACGGCCCGCGCCGGCCGTGGGAACGCGAGCGGGAAGCGCGGGCGAAACGCCGCCGCCTGGTCACGCTGCTCAGCGTGGCCGGCGTGCTGGCCCTGACCGACGCCGTTCTGGTGCTTCTGGCATGAGCGGCCAGCACACGGCGCTGCACCAAGCGCACGAACTGGCGCAGAAGATGAACCTTGCGGTGACGGTGCGCCGCGGGCCCTCCGGCCGCGTGCAGGCGTACCGCGTGTGGCGCCTGGCCGGCGGTGCGCGGCGGACCTTCGTTGGCGAGCGCGGATCTCCGGAGGCCGTGCTGGCCTTGGTGAAGCGCGCGGCCGGCTCGACGGGGGCGCCTCGATGAACCGCATCGAAGTTCGACGCGTGTCGCGCGACGACCCCGACACGCACAAGCCCGGCCTCGTGACCATCGACGGTATCGAGGTCCGCATCCGCCGCAACTACGGCGTCGCGACGCCGCGGTACCTGTGGGGACGTGATGCACGAGGCCGCGTCGTCGAGACTTTCGCCAGCGCGCCCTCGGGCGCTGACTGCCACGCCGCGATCGCGCGGTCCCGCTCGCGTGAGTCGCATGACGAGCTTGTGGCGCGCGTGGTGGCGAAGGTGAAGGCCGAAGGCAAGCGGATGAGCGGCAGGTCCGACGCGGGCGTGAACCTGTTCGCACCGATCAACGGCAAGCGGAAGAAGGAGCGCGCAGCGTGAACTTCACGAAGGTGGCGAAGCTGACGCACATCAACCTACGCGCCGAGGGCAAGGACGAGAAGGCCCTGGTGGCGGACGTGAAGTTCGCGACGGTGCTGGAGTCCGACGACCTGATCGACTTCCACCCGAACCTGGTGAGCCTGCTGTGGGACGCGGACGGCAACCCGCGATTCCGCACGCTGATTGAGTCGGTGAAGCTGAAGGCCGAGCTGCGGCACCACGACGTGACGGCGCAGGGGATCGGGATTCGAGACGCCTGCCTGCACAAGTTCAACGTCGCACCGATGCCGTTGCACTCGGCCTCGGTGGAGTTCACAGCGACGTTCCGCCCCGGTAGCCGGCTCGTGGCTCAGCTCAGCGAGTGGCTGCAGCAGGACCTCGAGCTCTACGTGCGGCCGATGGCAGATCTGTTCACCGGCCTGCAGGAGGGCGTGCCGAAAGACATGACGCTATCGAACGGTGAGCGCGTCACCGTGACCGTCAACCCGGGCGCGAAGGGCCGCGCGGCGGCCGAGAAGCCCGCGAGGCAGAAGCGGCCCGGCGGCAACCGCAGGCAGCGGGTACCTAAAGCCGATGAGGCACCGCCGCCCGCAGCTGCGACACAGACCGACCGCGCGTGGCCGTTTCCGAAGAGGCCCGACTGATGAGCCCCAGCAGCCACTCCGACCGCATCCTGCGCGCCCTGGCGCGCGCCACCAACGCCGAGTCGCCGGCGCTGACCTGGCTGGAGCTCAACGCCGAACTGCCGTCGATGTCGGCCGGCGATCTGACTGTGAACCTTGAGGAGCTGGAGCGCGAAGGCCTGGTCGAGAAGGAACGCCAGGCCGGCGTCCGCGGCCGCCCGTGGGGATGGTCGCTGACCGACGCAGGCCGGAAGCGCGCGGAGGCGACGAAGGCGAAACCGCAGACGAAGCCAACGCCGGCCGGCACCGTCGCCGACCTGGTGCAGGAGATCAAGGCCGAGCAGGACGCGGCAGTGGCGGCGACGATCGGCACGGGCCGAGATCCGTGCCCATCGTCCGCGCCGGCGTGGCTGAAGAAAACGTGCCAGCGGTTTGGAGCAGACGCCGCCGCCAGCACGAAGCCAGAGACGCGACTGGACCTCACGCTCGGAAGCGACGGCATGCTGGAGATCGTTGTCCCGGGCACTGAGTTCAGCATGTTGCTCACGCCTGGCCAGACGAGCCAGCTGGGCGAGTTTCTGACGAAAACCGCGGGCGTGTGGCAGTGCCCGTATTGACGTTCGTTTCCTTCGTCACGGTCGCGGGGACGCCGGAGGGAACTTGTCGAAGCGACGCAACTGCTAGCCGACCCGCGGCTACGCCGGCAGAAGGTGTCGAAGAGACGGCGGAGAGCCGTCCCACCCGGTGGAAGGCCGGGACGATCAACGCCTCACCTGCGCGCAAGGTCAACCAGCCTGTTCCTGCCCGGGACTGGATGGGGTCGGGCAGGTGGGGCACCCTTCGGAGATAACCCGACCGTGAAGCGCGTTTACATCAGCGGCCCCATGAGCGGGCTACCCAATCACAACTTCCCGGCGTTCTACGCCGCAGCGGATCTGCTGCGCGTCGCCGGCTTCGATCCGGTGAACCCGGCCGAGCTGAACCCGGACACCGGCCGCGAGTGGCACGAGTACCTGCGCACGGATCTCAAGGCACTGTGCGATTGCGACATGCTCGCACTGCTACCGGGCTGGGAGCGCAGCGAAGGAGCCCACCTCGAGGTGCACGTGGCGCACCGCCTCCGGATCGAGATCTCGACGGTCGAGGATCTGCTGCGGAGAGCCGCACGTTCATGAGTGGAATCGATGCCGGGCGGCGCGTTCGGTTTGTGCGCTCGCCTCAGCACGACAAGCGTGTTGCCCGGGGAGACGACTTTGCCGGCGATGCGTGGATAGACCAAGAGACTGGTCAGATCGTCTATGGCGTCGTCGGCCACGACAAGAACGCGCCGGAGAAACAGTGACCGTCTGCACTCACACGACCTCGGACCGGTGGGAGTGGCAGAACTACGAGCATTCCATTACCGGCGAGGTCGAGTCCGAGTTGGTGAACGTCGGGAATCAGTGGACATACGAAGACATGGCATTGGCCGCTTCCGCTGCACGCAGTGCGGCGAGGTTTTCTACTACACCGGCCGGTGGCGCGAGCACTACGAAGCACAGGAGGCCGGACGATGAGCGATGCAGCATACAAGCCGAGAAGCGGCACGGCCGGCGTCGCGTTCTGGGACAACTGGTGCGCAACTTGTGAGCGCGATGCGGTGATGAACGGAACGATGGACTTCGGCGAAGCCGAGCGCTCCGGGAAGCTGTGCCAGATCATTGCCGACACGATGGTGTACGACGTGGACGATGCCAGGTATCCGAAAGAGTGGTGATGCGCAACGGCACGCCCACATGCACGGCATACACGGAGCACGTGAGTCCCGGAGAACTCAGCTCAGCGGAGCGCGCGGCACAGACGTCCATCTGTTTCGGCGAGCAGACCGGCATCGGGAAGCTGGCGCCGTGACTCAGGCATGATACTCACGCCCGTCCAACGCGCCGCCCGGTCGGCCCTGATCCGCCTACTCGCCGCGCGAGCCCTCGAACACGTCAGGAGCCCCGCCACGTGCGCGCCGCAATCTATGCCCGCTTCTCGACCGAGAAGCAGCGCGAAACCTCGATAGACGACCAGGCCCGGGTCTGCCGGGCCGCGGCCGCCGCATGCGGCTGGGAGGTCGTTGCGATCCACCAGGACGAAGGCACCTACGGCACGACACCGGTCGCAGCTCGCCGGGGTGGCGCCGCTCTGCTCGCCGACGCCCTCGCCGGCCGCATCGAGGCCCTACTCCTCGAAGGCCTGGACCGCCTGTCGCGTGACCTGGTCGAGCAAGAGACGATCGTCCGCCGGCTGGAGCACCGTGGCATCCGCATCCTGGGCGTCGCCGACGGGTACGACTCGGAGAGCAGCGCCCGCAAGCTCCACCGCGGCATGCGCGGCCTCATCAACGAGGTCTATCTGGACGACCTCCGCCACAAGACGCACAGGGGCCTGCAGGGCCAGGTGCAGCGAGGCATGGCCGCCGGCGGGATTGGGTACGGATACCAGAGCGTGCCAGGCGCCGACGGGTCGCGGATCGAGATCGACGAGCAACGGGCCCAGCTCGTGCGCGAGATCTTCCAGGCCTACGCCGACGGCCAGTCCGGCCAGCGGATCGCAGCCGACCTCAACGCCCGGCGCGTGCCGTCACCTCGAGGTGGCACCTGGGCCGTCTCGGCGCTCTACGGCTCGCCGGCGAAGGGCTCCGGCATCCTCCACAACGAGGCCTATATCGGCCGTCTGGTCTGGAACCGGTCCATGTGGGTGAAGGACCCGGACACGAAGCGCCGGCAGCGCATCGACCGCCCGCGGTCCGAGTGGGTGATTGTCGAGCGGCCCGAGCTGCGGATCGTGCCCCAGGAACTCTGGGACGCCGTCCGAGCACGGTTCGCGACACCGCGCCGCGGCGGTGGCGGCCAGGGCCCTGGGCCGAGGCCTGCCACGCTCCTGGGCGGGCTCCTGACCTGCGGGAAGTGCGGCGGCGCCATGGTGGCCGTTTCAGCTCGCGCGTACGGCTGCGCCGCGCGGAAGGACAGAGGCCCTTCGGTCTGCGAGGGAACCCTCGTGCGCCGGGACGTGGCGGAGCGCCGGCTGCTGGCCGAGGTGCGCGCAATGCTGCTCGCACCGGAGTCGGTGGCCGAGATGCGCGCCGAGGTGGCCCGGCTGGTCGAGGAGCAGTCCCAGACCGGGCAGGCCGATCAGGCAGCCGCTCGCGCACGCGCGAAAACCCTGGAGTCTGAGCTGGGCCGCCTGGTGGATGCGATCGCGACCGTGGGAGTGTCGCCGGCACTGGCCGAGCGCCTGCGCCGCACAGAGGAGGATCTGCGGGCCGCCAAGGCCGCCTCAGCGGCCAGGCAGGGCCCAGGGCCGGCGATCGACCTTGACGCCGTCGTGGCCGCTTACCGCGAGCTGCTGGCGGACTTGGGCGCGGCCGTGTCGAGCGACATCGGGCGCGCGAGGCAGATTCTGGGTGAGCTGATGGGCCGCGTGGTGATCACCACGGGCGAGGACGGCGAGACGTTCGCGGACCTAGAAACGACACCGGCCGCAGTAGCGGCCGGCAGCGTGACTCTAATTGTGGTTGCGGGGGCAGGATTTGAACCTACGACCTTCGGGTTATGAGCCCGACGAGCTACCGGACTGCTCCACCCCGCGTCCGGTGAATCAAGACTTGGAATTCTAGAGTGACCTCATGATGCCGTCAACACCCCACCACCATTTTCTTGCAATGAGATGACCGGTCACTCATCCAGCCAACTCAGTAGCGGCCCCCATTGGCCCGCCTCGCGCGCCGACACGTATCCCGGCAGGTCGAACAGACTCAACCCGTTGAATGCGGCGTTCGCATACAGCTGCGTGTCCCGCAGGTACGTAAGCACGGGCAACGAGAACTGTTCGAGGAATGCTTCGAGTGTCGACGCCGCCCGGGTTCGCGGGTCCACCCGCATCCCGACGACTCCGATCTGCTTGTCGCCCTTCTGCACCGACTTCTCGGCCAGCAACCCGTTCAGGAATTCGCCGGTTGCAGCCATGTCGAAAAGTGACGGTTGAACGGGTACAACGACCTTGTCAGCCAGCTTCAAGGCGTGCGACAGGTTCTTCCCGTGCAGCGCGGCCGGCGAATCTATCACAAGCCAAGCAAGGTCCCTATGGCTTTGTTGCGACGGCCCATGATCACCAAGCCGCACGACGCGGGGTTCCCGCTCTCCACGTACCGAGAGCCACTGCAGAGACGACTTCTGACGATCCAGATCCCACAGCGCGACGGCATGCCCGAGCGATGCCAGCCCCACCGAGAGATTCGTCGCCATGGTCGTCTTGCCGGCACCACCCTTCGGGTTCGCCACCAGAACCGTTCTCATCCGCTCGTTCCTCTCTCGGCCGTTGGGAATCAGGTCACCGTCTCGGTCGCCGCCTCGTCATCCACCTGATCAGCGTCTGCGGCGTCATCTTCGATATCGCCCGCCGGGACACCCGCGCCGTCACCGATGGATGGCAATCGCTCGAGCAGCGTTCCAAGATCTTCGAGGGGCGGCAACTCGGACAGCGCCCGCAACGACAGGTCGTCGAGGAACTGACGGGTCGTCGCGTACAGCGCAGGCCGGCCCGGCACCTCGCGGTGCCCGACCTGTTCTATCCACCCGCGACTTTCCAGCGCCTTGAGTACCGTAGCGGCAACGGACACGCCGCGGACATCCTCGATGTCCCCGCGAGTCACCGGCTGGCGATAGGCGATGATCGCAAGCGTCTCCAGCACAGCGCGCGAATACCTCGGAGGCTTCTGCGGGTTCAGCCGCTCGATCACGAACTGATACTGCGGCCGCGTCTGGAACCGCCACCCGCTCGCAACGGACGCAAGCTCGATCCCACGGCCTTCCCATTCGACCCGAAGTTCGTCGAGCAGCCGGCGGAGCACCTCGCCATCGAGATCGTCATCGAACAGCTTGCGAAGTTGCGGAAGGGAGAGCGGCTCCGAACTTGCCAGCAACGCCGTCTCGAGAACGATTCGCGCCTGCTTCAGATCAACGGCCGAGCCGGAGGCAGCGGCGTCGTCCACCGATGGCATCGTCTGCGGGACAGCGGGACCATCGCTCTCGGCCAGAGGAGCGTGCACGCCGGCTCCGTCAGTGCCCTGCGATCCCTGATCGTCGGGCACCGCCTCCAGATTCGGCCCGCGCTCACTGCAGGCGCATGCAGCGGCATCGGGCGCAATCAGCGACGGCTCGTCTCCGCCCCCCGGACCCGCGCCTGCCGCATCGGCAGTGTCGGACCGGTCGGCGACATCGTCCGGCGCCTCCTGCGCCGGGTCCTGCAGGTCATTCGATGGCGTGTGCATCCTTCAGTCTCACGTAGATCGGCGCGAATGCCGCCTGCTGGCTGATCGAGATCAGGTACTCCTTGGCAAGCTCGAGCACCGCGAGGAGGGTTACGACCAGTTCCGGGACGCCGCGCTCGGGCAGGAACAGTTCGGTGAACTCGGCATAGCTGCGATCCCTCAGGGTTCTGAGCACGCGTGTCATGTGCTCCCGCACGGACAACTGCTCACGCGTCACCCGATGGTGCTTCTGCATCCTGGCACGCGCGAGCAGCCCGAGCCAGGCCTGCCGCAGGTCTTCCGGGTCCACGTCGGGCAGCCGGATGGCCACAACGCGCTCGACGGCCGCCTGCACCGACGAAAAATCCCGCCCGGCCTGCGGCAGCTGGTTCAGCTGATGTGCCGCCAGCTTCATCTGCTCGTACTGCAGCAGCCGGCGCACGAGCTCGGCCCGGGGATCCTCGGGCTCGGCCGCCTCGTCGTTCGCTGCTGGCGGCTTGGGCAGCAGCATGCGCGACTTGATCTCGATCAGCATGGCGGCCATGAGCAGATACTCGGCAGCCAGTTCGAGGTGGCCGGCGCGCATCGCGTCCACGTACTCCAGGTACTGGCGCGTGAGATCCGCCATGGGGATATCGAGGACATCCAGGTTGTGGCGTCGGATGAGGTACAGGAGCAGATCCAGCGGCCCCTCGAAGGTCTCCAGGAACACCTCGAGAGCATCCGGCGGAATGTACAAGTCGGCCGGCACCTCCAGCACCGGACGGCCGTAGACCCTGGCAACCGCCGGCGCTTCCCCGGGTGCGGGGACATCGTGGCGTTGCCCCTCGATCAGTGTCAGCTCTACCAAGTTATTGATATTCCGAACAGATATGCGACTGAAGCGGAGCGGCCGCGCAACACGGGACCCCTTCGCCGTGGGATTTGACCGCGTCATTATCTGGGAATCCTGTGCCCGGCACCAAGCCTCGGCGCGCCCGCGGGGCGTCGCGCAACGGACCGGCCATAAAGGTTCCCCCCGGGGTGCCGATACTCCGGGCGTTCCCCTCGGGAATTCTCCGGACCGTCCGGAGGACCCGCCGGAACGCGGCCTCAACGCACCAACCCGACCCCGGAGACGCCCCAATGTCCGAACTCCTCAGAACGATCGATGCCCGCACCAAGCTCGCCGGCACGAACAAACTGGAGATCCTGCTGTTCTCCCTGGGGACCGACACGCGGACCGGACGCCGCGAAACCTACGGCATCAACGTGTTCAAGGTCCGGGAGGTCATGCGCTCTCCGGACATCACCCGGGCGCCGGAGATGCCCTCCTCGGTCGAAGGCATGGTGAGCCTGCGCGGCAATCTCGTCCCGGTGGTGGACCTCGCGAAGTACGCGGGAATCCCCGTCGAGACGCCGCCGCAGATCATGATCGTGACCGAGTACAACGGGCACACCCAGGGCTTCCTCGTCGAAGCCGTGGACACCATCCTCCGCCTCGACTGGTCCGCCATGCGCGTGCCGCCGGAGATGCTGGTCTCCAATATGGGCGGCCTCGTGACCGCGGTCACCGAACTGAAGGACAACCGTCTCGTGATGATGCTGGACGTCGAGAAGATCCTCGCCGAAACCAGCCGCCAGGACGACGACCACCTGTTCCTCAACATCCGACCCCACGAGGCCATCGCCACCAAGACGGTGCTCTTCGCGGACGACTCGCAGGTGGCGCGCCGGCAGATCCAGCGCACGCTGGACGCCATGGGGGTGCGCTACATCAGCGCGGTCAACGGGGCGCAGGCGTGGTCCGAACTGGATCGCGTCGCCACCGCCGCCGCCTCTGCCAAGCGTCCCGTCACCGACTACGTGAACCTGATCCTCACCGACGTCGAGATGCCGGAGATGGACGGCTACATGCTGACCAAGAACGTGAAGAACGATCCGCGCACCAGCGTGCTGCCCGTGATCATGCATTCGTCGCTCTCGAGCATGCAGAACCAGCAGCTGGGCCGCACCGTCGGCGTCGACGAGTACGTGTCCAAGTTCGAACCCCAGAAGCTCGCGGAAGCGCTCACGCGCCGTCTCGTGGGCGAAGCCTGATCACCCTGTCCGCCCGGGAATGAACATGGAAGTATCCGAGAACCAGACCCTGATCGATGCCGTCGACGCGCGCACGAAGCTCGCCGGCTCCAACAAGATGGAAATCCTCCTGTTCTCCCTCGGCACGAGGGAGACGTTCGGAATCAACGTCTTCAAGGTGAGGGAGGTCACGCGAACGCCCCCCATCACACGCACGCCGAACATGCCACCCGGCGTGGAGGGTGTCATCTCTCTGCGCGGGAACATCATTCCGGTCATCAGCCTGGGCAAGTTCATCAACATCTCGGGCGCGGAAGCGTGCAACTCCGAGACGATGATGGTCACCGAATACAGCCGCCGCACGCAGGGCTTCCTCGTCCAGGACGTCGATCGTATCGTCCGCGTCGACTGGGACAAGGTGAAGTCACCCGAGTCCGTACTGTCCGGACACGAAGGGCTCATCACAGCCATCACCGAGCTGCCCGATGGCAAGCTCGTGTCGATCCTCGACGTCGAGCAGATCCTGGTCAGCGCATTCGGCGAGGAGGCGATCCCGGACCTCGAGAGCGTGCAGTCCGCCCGAGACCGCACGGTGTTCTTCGTGGATGACTCCATCGTCGCGCGCAAGGAGATCGCACAGGTCCTCGACAAGCTGGGGGTGAAGCACCACCAGGCCAACAACGGCCTCGAGGGGTGGGAGCGCCTGCGCGCCCTCGCAAGCCGCGCCCAGGCCGATGGCGAGGATCTCAGCGAAACGATCAGCCTCATCCTGCTCGACGCGGAGATGCCCGAGATGGACGGCTATGTCCTCACCCGCAACATCAAGGGCGACTCGCGCTTCGAGCGCATCCCGGTCGTGATGCACTCGTCGCTCTCCTCCGAAGCGAACCGGGCGATGGGCAAGAGCGTAGGCGTCGACGCCTACGTCGCCAAGTTCGATCCGATCGTCCTCGCCGACACCCTGCGCCCGCTTCTGCAACGATGACCGCACAGCACACCGAACACCAAGCCTTCCTGGAGCAGTTCCGATGAGCACCAACATGAAGTTCCTGGTCGTGGACGACTTCTCCACGATGCGCCGGATCATCCGCAACCTGCTGAAGGAACTCGGATACACGAACGTCGACGAGGCCGAGGACGGCATCAACGGTCTCGCGAAGCTTCGCGGCGGCGGATTCGAGTTCGTCGTGTCCGACTGGAACATGCCGAACATGACGGGCATCGACATGCTGCGCGCCATCCGTGCGGACGAGCAGCTGAAGCATCTGCCGGTGCTGATGGTCACGGCCGAGGCGAAGAAGGAAAACATCATCGAGGCGGCGCAAGCCGGCGCGAGCGGCTACGTGGTCAAGCCGTTCACCGCCGCCACCCTCGAGGAGAAGATCAACAAGATCCTGCAGAAACAGGGAGTGACGACGTGAGCGCAGCCGCAACCCAAGATTCAGACGAACTCGAAGCCCTGTTCGACAGCATCGTCGCCGAGACGTCCCGGGTGGTCGAGCCCCCGAGCGCCGCACCTACGCCCGCGCCGGCGACCCAGGCCAGCAATGGCAACTCCGACGTCATCAACCGCCTGGGCCAGCTCACGCGCACGCTGCACGACAGCCTGCGTGAGCTGGGCTTCGACAAGATGATCGAGGAGGCCGCGCAGGCGATCCCGGACACGCAGGACCGCCTTCAGTACATCGCGGACATGACCGAGAAGGCCGCGAGCCGCACGCTCGCCGCCACCGAGGCCGCCCAGCCCATCCAGGAAGACATCGGCGCCCAGGCCCACACGCTCGCTGGCGACTGGGATCGCCTGTTCGCGAACGAACTGTCGGTCGAGGACTTCAAGGCCCTCGCCGGTCGCACACGGGAGTTCCTGCACGCTGTGCCCGACCGCACGCGTGCGACGAACGGCCATCTGCTCGAGATCATGATGGCGCAGGACTTCCAGGATCTCACGGGGCAGGTCATCAAGAAGATGATGGAGATGACCCGTCAGGTGGAAAAGCAGCTGCTGGAGCTGCTCCTGGACCAGCTGCCGCAGGAACGCAAGAACGCCATCGAGGCAAGCGGCCTCGCCGGCCCCGTCATCAAGGCCGACGGAATGCAGGATGTTGTTACCGATCAGAAGCAGGTCGACGACCTGCTCGAGAGCCTCGGGTTCTAGACCGGAACGGGATACGCCAATGAGCGATTTCGCAGGGATGGAGGAACTGCTCCAGGACTTCCTCACGGAGGCCAACGAGCTGCTCTCGGACGTCGACAACAAGCTGGTGGAACTGGAGAAGCGTCCGGATGACAGCCGCCTGCTGAACGACATCTTCCGCGGGTTCCACACCATCAAGGGAGGCGCCGGATTCCTCAGCGTGGAGGAGCTGGTCCGGCTGTGTCACCTCACCGAGAACCTCTTCGACCGGTTGCGCAACCGCGAACTCGGACTCAGCTCCGAGCTCATGGACGTGATCCTCTCCGCGACCATGGGTGTGCGCGAGATGTTCTCTTACCTGGAGCGCGGCGCCCTGCCGCCGCCCGCCGAGCAGGCCATGCTCGACGCGCTGCAGAACGCGCTCGACGGAAAGGCCCCCGTTGCCCCTGCGGCGCAGGATCCCGCGCCGGTCCCGCAACCAGTGTCGACGTCCGCACCGCAGGCAAGCGGCTCGGCTGCCCCGGTGTCCGTGCCGATCCCCGGTGAACCCGACTGGGACCGCCTCTACAACGCGGTGCTCGGCCGCCCCGACCCGGTCGCCACGGAGGCGCCTGCGGCTACGACGCCCGCCACCACGGCCATGCACGAGGTGCAGCCGCGCTCGCCGGGCCGGCGGGCAGGCGATCAGCCCGAGGCAGACAACGTTCGCGCCGGGCGCCGCGAGACCGACAAGGTTGTGGTCGCCCAGGAAACCACGATCCGCATCGACACCAATCGTCTCGACCAGGTGCTGAACCTGTCGGGCGAGATCGGCCTGGCGAAGAACCGCCTCAACTGCCTGCGCACGGACATCCTCGCGGGCAACACGGACGCCGAGACCCTGCGCTCGCTCGACGAGGCAGTGAGTCATCTCGATCTGCTCGTGAGCGACCTGCAGAACGCGGTGATGAAGACCCGCATGCAGCCGATCGGCCGCCTGTTCCAGAAGTATCCCCGGGTCGCGCGCGACATGGCACGGCAGCTCGGCAAGAACGTTGATCTCGTGCTGGAAGGCGAGGACACGGAACTCGACAAGACGATGATCGAGGAACTGGGCGATCCGCTCATCCACCTCGTCCGGAACGCCGTGGACCACGGCCTGGAGTCGCCGGAGGAGCGCCGCGCGGCGGGCAAGCCCGAGACCGCGGTGGTGCGGCTGTCCGCGCAGCAGGTCGGCGACCACATCCGGCTGGAAATCAGCGACGACGGCCGGGGGATGAAGCCCGACGTGCTGCGCCAGAAGGCGCTGCAGAAGGGGCTCATCGACGCCGAGACGGCGGCCAACATGGACGATCGCCACGCGCTGCATCTGGTCTTCATGCCCGGCTTCTCCACGAAGGAGCAGGTCAGCAACTTCTCCGGCCGCGGTGTCGGCATGGACGTGGTCAAGACCAACATCCAGAAACTGAACGGCCGCATCGACATCAAGTCCGTCGTCGGCCAGGGCACCACGTTCTCGATCTCGCTGCCGCTCACGCTGGCGATCCTGCCGGTGCTCGTCGTGAAGGTGGGCGCGCAGAGCTTCGCCGTGCCGCTTTCCCTGGTGCGCGAGATCATCAACATCAATCCGGCGGACGTGCAGGAGGTCTCCGGCCGCGCCACACTGCTGGTACGCGACGAGGTGCTGGAGATCCGCTCGCTCGCGCGGCTGATCAACTGGCAGCAGGAGCGCCCGCCCGCCTACGGGGTGCTGATGCAGACGGCCGTGACCAGTTTCATCCTCGCGGTTGACGGCTTCGTCGGCCGCGACGACGTGGTCATCAAGCCGCTCGACGACATCAAGCCCAAGGGCATCGCCGGCGCGACGCTCTCGGGCGACGGCTCCGTCGTGCTCGTGCTCGACATGGAGCAGCTCCTGTCCGAGCCCGGACGGGAGACACGCAGCGAGCTGTTCGAGATGGCCGCCTGACGGGGGCCACCTTGACCACGGAAGCCTTCCTCGTCCGCACGCCGCTGCTCGGTCGCGACAGCAAGTTCTTCGGCTACCGCTTCCGGTCCTCCGACGGCGTCACGCTCGCCCCCTACCGCCAGCTCTTCTCCGCCCTGGAGGCGGACAAGGCGCCGGGCGGCCTGTGCCTCGTCGAGGACACGGGCAGCGGGTTCGCCGAGATCGCCGGGGAGATTCCGGCGGGTGTCACCGTGTCGCTCGGCACCGCCCAGGCCGATCATGTCGCCCCGCTCCGGGCGCGCCGGGTCGCCACCTGCGCGGTGATCCAACCGGGCAGCACCGACTTTCCCCCGCCGCTGCTGGCCGTCGACTACGTGTGGCTCGATGCCGCGCAACCGGCCGGTCTGAAAGCCGCGGCCAAGGCGGCCCAGCGCCTGCCCGGCAAGCGCATCGCCGGCGCCGTCCATTCACGGGAGCAGTTCGAGGACGGCAAGGAACTGGGCGCCCAGATCTTCGAGGGCGACTGGTACCGGCGCCTGGCGGGCCCGCCGCCCAAGTCGGTATCCCCCGGACAGGCGACGGTGCTGGAACTCATCAAGGCCTCGCAGGCCGAAGCGCCGGTCGCGCAGATCGAGACGCTGCTGAAGCGCGACGCAACGCTGTCGTTCCGGCTGCTGCGCTACATCAACTCCGCGGGCTTCGGCCTGAGCTGCGAGATCCAGTCCTTCCGCCACGCGGTCTCGATCCTCGGCTACCAGAACCTGGCACGCTGGCTCGCACTGCTGCTCGCCACGTCAGGCAACACGGCCGCGGCCCCCGTGCTGATGCGTGAAGCCGCGGCGCGCGGCCGTCTCACCGAACTCGTCGGCGAGAAGTACATCTCCGCCGAGGATCGCGACAACCTGTTCATCGTGGGTGTGTTCTCGATGCTGCCGGCGATCCTGCAGATGCCCATGGAACAGCTCGTGGGCCAGCTGAGTCTGGCGGAGTCCGTCAACGATGCCCTGCTTTCGCGCACGGGCCTGTACGGGCCGATCCTGAAGCTCGCCGAATCGGTCGAGCACGACGACGCGGCGGCACTGTCCCGCGCCGCCGCCGACATGCAGCTTTCGTCCGCCCAGGTGAACCGCTTCCACCTGGAAGCGCTCGCCTGGGCGAACAAGCTGGCCGCATGATCCCGTCGCCGCCCGCCCCCCAGGGACGGGCGGCTCGCGATCAGACCTTCTCGAACCGGAACACCCCGCCGATGCAATCGGCGCGCACCCGGTCCTTCGGCCCCAGCTTCCCTTCGAGGATCTGCTTCGACAGCGGATTCTCGATGCTCGACTGGATGGCCCGCTTGAGCGGCCGCGCTCCGTACACCGGATCGAAGCCCGCCTTCGCGAGTTCCGACAGGGCGGCGTCCGTCACCTCCAGCGCCATGTCCATCTTCGCGAGTCGCGCCTCCAGCAGCCTCAGCTGGATGCTCGCGATGGACGCGATGTGCTTCTCGTCGAGCCCGTGGAACACCACCACCTCGTCGATCCGGTTGATGAACTCCGGGCGGAACTGCGTCTTCACCTCGGCCATCACCGCGACCTTCACGACCGCGTAGTCGCTGCCGGACATCTGCTGGATCATCTGCGAGCCGAGGTTCGAGGTCATCACGACCACGGTGTTGCGGAAGTCCACGGTGCGCCCCTGGCCATCGGTGAGGCGGCCGTCGTCGAGCACCTGCAGCAGCACGTTGAACACGTCGGGGTGGGCCTTCTCGACCTCGTCGAGCAGGATCACCGAGTAGGGCTTGCGGCGCACGGCCTCGGTCAGGTAGCCGCCCTCCTCGTAGCCCACGTACCCGGGCGGCGCGCCGATCAGCCGGGCAACCGAATGCTTCTCCATGAACTCGCTCATGTCGATGCGGATGAGGTGGTCCTGCGAATCGAACAGGAACTCGGCCAGCGCCTTGCACAGTTCGGTCTTGCCCACGCCCGTCGGCCCGAGGAACAGGAACGAACCATACGGCCGGTTCGGATCCGACAGCCCGGCGCGCGAGCGGCGGATCGCATCCGACACGAGACGCACCGCCTCGTCCTGACCCACCACGCGCTGGTGCAGGCGATCTTCCATCGACAGCAGCTTGTCGCGCTCGCCCTGCATCATCTTCGACACGGGGATCCCCGTGGCGCGCGACACCACTTCCGCGATCTCTTCCGCGCCCACCTGGGTGCGCAGGAGCTTGGGCTTGCCGGCCGGCGCATCGGACGTGTCCGCCTTCTTGAGCTGGGCCTCCAGCTCGGGCAGCCGGCCGTACTGCAGTTCCGACATCCGCTGCCAGTCGCCCTCGCGGCGCGCCTCCTCCATCTGCAGACGGATCGCCTCGATCTCCTCCTTGATGTGCTGCGAGCCCTGCACCTGCGCCTTCTCGGCCTTCCAGATGTCCTCGAGGTCGGCGTACTCGCGTTCGAGACGCGAGATCTCCTCCTCGATCATCCCCAGCCGCTTGCGGGAGGCCTCGTCCTTCTCCTTGCGCACGGCCTCGCGCTCGATCTTCAGCTGGATGAGCCGCCGGTCGAGCTTGTCCATCTCCTCCGGCTTGGAGTCGATCTCCATCTTGATGCGCGCCGCCGCCTCGTCGATGAGATCGATGGCCTTGTCCGGCAGGAAGCGGTCGGTGATGTAGCGGTGCGACAGTTCGGCGGCCGCGACGATGGCCGGGTCGGTGATCTCGACGCCGTGATGCACCTCGTACTTCTCCTGCAGGCCGCGCAGGATGGCGATGGTGCTCTCCACGCTCGGCTCGTCCACCAGCACCTTCTGGAATCGGCGTTCCAGCGCGGCGTCCTTCTCGATGTACTTGCGGTACTCGTCCAGCGTCGTCGCGCCCACGCAGTGCAGTTCGCCGCGCGCCAGAGCGGGCTTCAGCATGTTGCCGGCGTCGATGGCGCCCTCCGCCTTGCCGGCCCCCACCATGGTGTGGATCTCGTCGATGAAGACGATGATGCGGCCCTCGTCCTTCGCGATTTCCTTGAGGACGGCCTTGAGGCGCTCCTCGAACTCGCCGCGGTACTTCGCACCGGCGAGCAGCGACGCCATGTCCAGCACCAGCACGCGCTTGCCGGCGAGCGACTCGGGCACCTCGCCGTTCACGATGCGCTGGGCGAGGCCCTCGACGATGGCCGTCTTGCCCACGCCCGGTTCGCCGATCAGGACCGGATTGTTCTTCGAGCGGCGCTGGAGGATCTGGATCACGCGGCGAATCTCGTCATCGCGACCGATGACGGGGTCGAGCTTGCCCTGCCGGGCGCGCTCGGTCAGGTCCAGGGTGTACTTGTCGAGCGCCTCGCGCTGGCCCTCGGCCTCCTGGCTGCGGACGGACTCGCCGCCGCGCACCGCCTCCACTGCCTGCCCGATGGCGCTGCGCGTCCCGCCGAACTGCCGGATCAGCCGGCCGGTCTCGCCCTTGTCGTCGGCCAGGGCCAGCAGGAACAGCTCGGACGCGATGAACTGGTCGTTGCGCTTCTGCGCCTCCTTGTCCGTCACGTTGAGCAGCCCCGACAATTCGCGGGAGACGTTGACCTCGCCGCCCTGCCCCTCGACCTTGGGCAGCCGGTCCAGCGCCGTCTTCAGGGCGCCGCTCAGGCTCGCGACATTGACGCCCGCGCGCTGGAGCAGGGAGGCGGACGAGCCGTCCTCCTGGCCCAGCAGGGCGGTCAGCAGGTGCTGGGGTTCGATGTAGGCGTGGTCGCGCCCGGCCGCCAGACTCTGGGCGTCGGACAGGGCTTGCTGGAACTTGGTGGTGAGTCGGTCGAAGCGCATGTTCCCCTCGGCAGATCGGTTGATTGCCGGGAACATGGGGCCCGCCCCGGGCCTTTCAAGCGCGGCGTGCGGTCACCCCCTCAGGCGCTTCACCATCCCCTTGAGGACACGGGCGACGAGACCGGGGGTCACGCGCACGCGCAGGTCGCGGTCGCAGCGGACGAACACGATGCAGCCGCCGGGCGAGCGCAGCATGGGGTGCATGCGTCCCGCCGGGCTGTAGTGGTAGTCGCCCGCCCGCAGGTAGACGTCGTCCCCGATCCAGGCATCGCCCTCGAGGATGAGACTCTCCTCGCTCATCGCGTGCTGGTGGGGCACGAGAATGCTGTCGGGCTGCATCCTGAGCAGGATCGACCGCGCCTCGGCGTCCTCCCGCAGCGTGCACATCTCGACGCCGGGCGCGACCGGCTGCCACCGCCGCCCGTCCGCCGGAATCGTCACGAATGCGGTCGCCGGCGACGTGTCGAGGCCGCCCATCCCGTCGGTGGCCGCCGCGGGCGGCGCTTCCGCCGCCCGGACGCCGGTGAGAATGCGGGCCCTGATGCGCGACGCGGTCGCGTCGTCGGGCCGTTCGGGGCGCAGCGCCACGGCCAGCACCGCGACCTCCTCGGCGGACAGCGCGTCGTCGTCGCGCCTCTCGCTATGACTCATCCAGCCTCTCCTGTCCGGCCATCCCCCGGGATGGCCCGTGCGTCTCGTGTTCCGATGTCCGCCACGTCTCCGAGTCCTCCCGGATCGCGGCGCGCAGCGCGGCCTGGGCCTGCCGCAGATGGGTCTTCACCGTGCCCAGCGGCATGCCCGTGTGGTCGGCGATCTCCTGGTGCGACAGCCCGCGGAAGAACGCGAGCGCCAGCAATTGCTGGGACAGCCGCGGCAGCCCTGCGATCGCCTCGTGCAGCCGGGCGTGGGTATCCCGCTGGATCAGCGTCGACAGCGGGTCGTCCGCCTCCGCCTCTTCCCCGGGACGGACGAGGGTGTCCGGTTCCGGATGGGACTCGGCCGGATCGCGCTGCCGCAGGTGATCGAGCGCCCGCGACCGGCAGATCGTGAGCAGCCAGGCCATCGGATGCCCCCGCGCCGGATCGTACCGGGCTGCCTCGCGCCAGACCTGGAGAAACGTGGTCGTGAGGACATCCTCCGCGGACTGCCGGTTGCGGGTGATCCGGTAGGCGAGCGCATAGCAGCGGCCCAGTGTCGCGTCGTACAGCGAGGTCAGCGCCTGCTCGTCCCCGCGGGCGATGTCGCGCAGCCAGCTGGCGCAAGCGGCGTTGAGGCTCGCCATGGGGTCCGACCAGGTGTTCACCAGCCCGCTCCCCGGCTTTCGCCACCCCGGAAAACGTGGCACATTGGCCCGGACCGAATTCCAGGCCCGCCCCCATGAAATCTCCGTTCCTTGTCATCGCGCTGCTCGCCATCCCCGGCGCCGCGCTCGCCGATCCGGACGTCGCGGCCGAAACCGCCCAGGCCCGCGCCACGGCCGGCAAGCTGGTATCCCAGGTGGGTGCCGCGCTCCAGAAGGAACTCGCGTCCGGCGGCCCCGTGGCCGCCATCGGCGTGTGCAGCCAGGTGGCGCCCGAGATCGCCGGCAACCTGTCCCGGGAAACCGGCACCCGGGTGACGCGTGTCAGCCTGAAGACCCGCAACCCGATGATCGGGACGCCCGATGCCTGGGAACAGGCCGCCCTCGCCGACTTCGACCGCCGCGCGGCCGCCGGCGATACGCCCGATGGTCTCGAACGGGCCGAGGTCGTGGACGAGCCCGGCGGCCGGGTCTTCCGCTACCTCAAGGCGATCCCGGTGAAGCCTCTCTGCCTCGCCTGCCACGGCACGGCGGACGCCATCGCGCCCGCCGTGCGCGACAAGCTTCGCGAAACCTACCCCCACGATCGCGCCACGGGCTACGGCCCGGGCCAGATCCGCGGAGCAGTCTCGATCAAGAAGCCGCTCTAGGGTGCCGCCGCGATGACCCTGCCCGTATTCCGACAGCTGTTCGACCCCGAGTCGTCCACCTACACGTATCTCATCGGCGATCCCGTCAGCCGCGAGGCCGTCCTCGTGGACCCCGTGCGCGAACAGGTCGAGCGGGACCTCGCCGAAGCGTCGTCCGCCGGGCTGAAACTCGCCTGGATCGTCGAGACCCACGTGCACGCCGACCATGTCACCGGCGCCCGGGCCCTCGCCAGACGCACGGGGGCACGTACCGCGGTCAGCCGGCACTGCGGCGCGTCCGGGTTCGACCGGCTGCTCGAGGACAACGACACGATCGGCTTCGGTCAGGAACATCTCACCGTGATCCTCACGCCGGGGCACACTCCCGGCAGCAGCTGCTACCTGTGGCGCGACCGGGTGCTCACCGGTGACACGCTGCTCATCGGCGGCTGCGGCCGCACCGATTTCCAGAACGGTGACCCGGATGCGCTCTACCGCAGCATCACCGGTCGCCTGTTCGCCCTCCCCGACGATACGCTGGTCTATCCCGGCCACGACTACAGGGGACGCCGCGTCTCCACCATTGCCGAGGAGCGCGCCACCAATCCCCGGCTGGCGGGCAAGACCCGCGACGAGTTCGTCGACATCATGACGCACCTGAACCTCCCGGAACCCCGCAAGATCGCCGAGGCCGTGCCCGCCAACCTCCAGGGCGGGACCGCCTGACCCCATGGCCGCCGTCCGCGCCCTCGTCTTCGACGCCTACGGCACGCTGTTCGACGTCCATTCGGTGGTCGACGCCTGTGAACGCCGCTTCCCCGGCCAGGGACAGGCACTGTCCCGCCTCTGGCGGCAGAAGCAGCTCGAGTACACCTGGCTGCGCAGCCTCATGGGCCGCTACGAGGATTTTGCCCGCGTCACGGCCGACGGTCTCGCCCACGCCTGCGCGGCGCTGGGGCTTCCGCTCGACGAGGCGAGCAGCCGGGCGCTCATGGACCGCTACGACCACCTCGACCCCTATACGGAGGTTCCGGCCACTTTGGATGTGCTCGCCGGCCGGACGCGCGCCATCCTGTCCAACGGGTCACCGCGAATGCTGGACGCCGTTGTCCGCCATGCCGGGCTCGCGACCCGCCTGGAGCACGTGCTGAGCGTCGACGGGCTGCGCACCTACAAGCCGCACCCCAGCGTCTACGCGATGGCCTGCGTCCAGCTGGATGTGGACGCCGCGGAAGTCGTATTCGTGTCGTCCAACTTCTGGGACATCGCGGGTGCGACCGCCTTCGGCTTCCGCACCTTCTGGATCAACCGCGCGGGCAGCATGCCCGACGAACTCGGCCTGCGCCCCTCCGGCATCCTCGCATCGCTCGCCGACCTGCCGCCGCTGCTCGACTGAGGGTCAAGTTTCGCGGCAGCCGTGCCGTACACGGGGGGTCCCGCTCTCGAGCACCCCCGTGCCCCTCACCGTCGAACCCGAAGAATGGCTCATCCTCGGCATCACCGAGGACGGGAAACCCTTCCGCCCCAGTGACTGGGGCGAGCGCCTGTGCGGCGCCCTGGCGGCCTTCGACGACAACCGGCTGCACTACTCCCGCCACGCCCGCCCGGTGAGCCGCCACGGCCAGACCGGCGTGGTGATCGAGACGGTGCTGAAGGACATCAATCCCGGCGCCTACGAGTTCCTCATGGGATTCGCGCGCGACAACCGGCTCCGCGTGCAGCCCGGTCGGGGGAAGATCCGCCTGGAAGACCGGGAGGACATGGAGGCCTGACCCGGCCGTGCGGCGGCGGCGCTCAGTCCGGCCGACGTGCCACGAGATCCACAAGAGCCGACATGCCGACGTGCTTCGTGCCCTCGGACAGTTCCGCTTCGTAGGCCTCCAGCCGCTCGATCCTCCAGCCCGCGAACGCCTCGCGCAGCATCTCCGGCGTGTAGAGGTTCTCCAGCGTTCCCGGGCCCCCGGTCCTGAACTCCAGCTGCTTCGGCGTGTAGCCCTGCATGAGCAGCAGCCCGCCCGGCTCGAGCGACCGGGCGAATCCCTCGAACAGACGGGCGCGCACGTCCGGTGCGGCGAACTGGATGAAGATGCAGACGATGGCGCCGAACTGCGCTTCGCCCCACTCCCGGGTGCGCAGGTCGGCCTCTTCGAAGCGCACGCGGACTCCGCGATCCTCGGCCAGCCGGCGCGCCTTCCCCAGCGCCAGCGGCGAGATGTCCAGACCGACCACGTCGTGTCCGTGCGCCGCCAGCCAGACGGCATTGCGACCCTCGCCGCAGGCCACGTCCAGAACGCGGGTCGCGGGCGGCAACCGTCCGGCCTCGGCCTCCAGGAACCGGTTGGGTGCCGTGCCGAAGATGTAGCCGGGATCGGCGTAGCGCTCGTTCCAGAACTGGCGTGGGTCATCGAATTGCGGCATCGATCGCTTCTCGCGGGAGCATGACGGCCGGATTATGCCGGGGGTCCGCCGCGGTGGTCGCATTGACCCGTCCCTGCGGCCGGCAGTAGGCTCGTCCTCCCTCCAGGCCGGCCCGCCCTCCATGCCCCAGTCCCGACGGTCGCCCCCTCGCTCCACCGCCCCGGTCCGCGCCGTCGCCACCCGGGATACCGACGCACCTGCCGGGCCGGCCCCGAAGCCTGCACCGACGAAGCACGCTCCGAAGCGCAGCCCGGGCGCGAATCCCGACCGCATGAACGCGGCGCGGCTGTTCGTCGGCGTCCGCCACGGGGATCTGCGGTACGCCCCGTGCCCGGTGCTCGTGGGTCACTACGCCGGCGATACCATCGTCAGCGCGGAAGCCGCACTGGACCGGCAGATGCGCGGTGCCGAGCGCCAAGGTCCGCTGTCGCGGCGGCGCGACCTCGGGCTCTATCCACCGCTCGGCACCCATGCGGTGTTCTTTCACGGCGAGTCGCACGATGCCCCGCGGGGCGCGCTCGTGGTGGGCCTGGGCGAGGTGGGCGAGCTGTCGCCGCAACCGCTACAGTCGGGCGTGCGCGACGTGCTGCTCGAATTCGCGCTCCGGCTGCTCCAGCGTCACGACGACACCGGCGGGAGCACGACGGCGCCCAGACTGGACGCCGGCGTGAGCGCCCTGCTCGTGGGCACCGGCGCGGGCAGCCTGTCGCTGCGCGATTCCCTGGAGGCCATGGTGCGCGGCGCCCTGGACGCCAACCGCAGGCTCGAGGACTCGCGGCTCGCCCACCGCGTGCGGATCGCCCGCCTGGAGTTCATCGAACTGTTCGAGGACGTCGCCATCGGCGCCGCCAGGGATCTCGCCGCGCTCGCGGACAGTCCCGAGCTGGGCGCACTGCTCGCGTGGCCGGAGCGTGTCATCGTCGCGGGCGAGGGCTGCCGGCGCCGCATCCGGTTCGACGACGATCCGGGCTGGTGGCAGCGTCTGGAGATCGTGGAGGACCGCAAGTCCGAACGACTCCGCTTCGTGTCCACCACCAACCGGGCCCGCGCCGAGGAGTCGCTCGGGACCGGCCAGCTCCAGCTCGCGGACGCCTTCGTCGCGCGCGCCTGCGGCAGCGCCATCTCGAACCCGGACATCGCGCGATCGCTGTTCGAGATGCTCCTGCCGCCGCGCCTCAAGGAGAGCGCCCCGGATCCTCGGGACACCGTGCTGCTGGTCGACGAGACCTCCGCGCGCTTTCCCTGGGAACTGCTCGAGGACCGCTGGAGCCCGGACGCAGAACCACCGGCGGTCGCCGCCGGGATGGTCCGGCAGCTGAAGGTGCGCGAGTTCCGCGCGCGGCCCACGCATCCGTTCGCGCCCACCGCACTCGTCTGGGCAACCCGGACCTCGAGGACTGGCCCGGCTTCGCGCCGCTGCCCGGCGCCCGGCTCGAGGCCGAGCGCGTGAGCGAATGTCTCGTGGAGCGCGGCTACGACTGCCGACTGGTGCTCGACGCCACCGGAGGCGACATCGTGGACGCGCTGCATGGCGACGCCTGGCGCATCCTGCATCTCGCGGGTCACGGCGTCCACGCATTCCCGGTGAGCGACACGGCGGCAGCAACCGGCGAGAGCGAGGGTTCCGACGCGACGCCGCGGATGCTCTCGGGCATGGTCATCGGCCGTGACACCATTCTCACGCCCGGCGACGTGGAGCAGATGCGCCACGTACCCGAGCTCGTGTTCGTGAACTGCTGCCATCTCGGACAGACGACCACCGCAGGTGCGACACCGTACCACCGGCTCGCCGCAAACCTCGGTGTGCAGTTCGTGCGCATGGGCGTGCGCGCCGTCGTGTGTGCGGCTGGGCCGTGGGCGACGAGGCCGCCCTCACGTTCGCGCAGACCTTCTATCGTCATCTTCTCGACGGCGCGAACTTCGGCGACGCCGTCCTGCACGCACGGCGCGAGACCTGGCTCGCGCATCCGGGCGTCAATACCTGGGGCGCTTACCAGTGCTACGGCGATCCGGCGTTCCGGATCGTGCGCGACGACGTGTCGATGCGACGAAGCACCCCTGCACCGTACGTCTCCCCCGCGGAACTCGTCGCCGATCTCGGCAGCCGCGCCGAGTCGGCCCGGATGGAGGACGGCGCGGAGAGTGCGTCGCGCGATGCGCAGGACGCCGCCCGCCGCGCGATCGATGCCCTGTCCGAGCGCATTCCGGTGTCGGCGCGCGAAGGCGCCCCCCACGACTGGACCGTCCGTGCCGACGTCTGTGCGGGCTACGGCTTCGCCTACGGCGAATCGGGCCTCTACGCGGACGCGATCCGCTGGCTCGACCGGGCGCTGATCGCCGGCGTCGGCTCGTGCCCGGTGCGAACCGTGGAACAGGCGGCGCACTACCGTATCCGCCTCGCGGCACCCCGCACGGGTACGCGCCTGCGGCCGGACGAAAGGCGCGCGCTGCTCGACGAGGCCATCCTCGTTCTGACCTCGCTCGTAACGCGCTGGCCCACACCCGAGCGTCTCGCGCTGCTCGCCGGCGCGCCACAAGCGTCTCGCGCTCGCGTCCAACGGGGCCGCGCGCGTGACCGCCCTGCGTGAGATGACGTCGCGCTACCGGGAATCGTGGGATGCCTCGGCCCATCGCGACACCTACGCGTTCACGAACTGGGCCTTCGGATGCCTTCTGCTGGACCGCTATGCGCCGGACGACGCGCCTGCGGGATGGCAGCGCGCGCTGGCCGACCGCCTGGCGCGGCAGAGGGAATTCGTGCTCGAGGCCGAGCGGACGTCACCGTCGTTCTGGAATGCGGCCGGGCTGGCCGATCTGGCCGTGGTGGAGGGTCTGCTCACGGAAGACGAGGCCGCCGGCCGCGCCGCGTCCGCCCTGTACCACGACGCGATCGCGCGGGGCGCGAGCGTCCGGGAGATCACCTCGGTGCAGGAACACCTCGAGACCCTCCGCCAGCTGGCGGACTCGCGCGACATTGCCCGCGCCTGGCCGCGGGGGCTCGCGGCGATGCTGAACGATCTCGTCTCGGCCGTCACGCTGCCCGAACGAACCTGAGGCGCGGGAGCCCCCCGTCCCGGGACGGGGCGGCCCCGGATGACCTTCAGCGGTCCGGCTGGGGCGTGTAGCGGAGGTAGGGGCTTCACCGCGCGGTAGCCCTTCGGGAACTTCTGCCGGATCACTTCGGGGTCCTGCAGGGAAGGCACGATGATCACGTCCTCGCCGGGCTTCCAGTTCACGGGCGTCGCGACACTGTATCCGTCGGTAAGCTGCAACGAATCGATCACCCGCAGGATCTCGTCGAAGTTGCGGCCGGTGCTCGCCGGATAGGTGATGGTGAGACGGATCTTCTTCGCCGGGTCGATCACGAACACCGAGCGCACCGTGAGCGTCGCGTTCGCGTTCGGGTGGATCATGTCGTAGAGCGTGGACACCTTCCGGTCCGCATCGGCCAGGATCGGGAAGTTGACACGCGTGTTCTGCGTCTCGTCGATGTCCTTGACCCACGTCACATGGGAGTCCACCGGGTCCACGGAGAGTGCCAGCACCTTCACGTTGCGCCGCGCGAACTCGTCGGCGAGCTTCGCCGTGTAGCCGAGCTCCGTCGTGCACACCGGGGTGAAGTCCGCCGGGTGGGAGAACAGCACGCCCCAGCTGGTGCCGAGCCACTCGTGAAAACGGACGCGTCCGATCGTGGAGTCCTGTTCGAAGTCGGGGGCGATGTCGCCGAGTCGCAGTGCCATGGAAGTCCTTCCTCGCAGAGAGCCGGTCACACGGACCATGTAGAGGAGGAGTGTGCTCCCGGGGGACGGGCGGCGGGAACGAGCGGAATCCGATAACGATATTCCCGGGGCGCATGACCTGCCGCACGAACGTCGTTCCCGCTCCGCCAGGGAGAGCCTCCCGCGCGCAGCCGAGTGCGAACTCCCGCGCCGTGCGGCGGGCCGCGCGCTCCAATCGTGGCATGGACCGCCTCGTCTCCGAACTGCTGTTCCTCGCCTCCCTCTGGACGGGCATTCCGGTGCCTGCCGCGCTGCCCGCCCTGGAACGCCCGGCGCCGCCGGAGATGCCGTGCCGATGTCTGGGCTTCTACGCCTACGGCGCGACGCTCGTCGGCTACGCCTCGGTGGCACCCGCGCCGGACCGTCTGCTCGTGCGCAGCGACGTCGACCTGACGTCGGCGATGGGCCGCAGCATCCTGTTCCACGAACTCGTGCACGCCCTGCAGGCCAGGCGCGGCCCCGCTGCCACCGGCAGCCCCGAATGGCAGCGGCGCGAGCGGCAGGCCTACCGGCTGCAGCAGCGCTTCCTCGAAGCGCAGGAGCCCGACGGCCCCGGCGCCTGGCGGACATCGTCCACCGACCGCTGACCCCGCGCCCTCGCCGCGACGCGCGCGCATTCCCCGCTGCGCCGACGCGCACTTCGTAGGCTCGCCCGGTCGCGACAGCAGGTGTTTTTCCCGGCCCCTAACGGGAGATAGCTCATCACCGTGCGGGAATCAGGCCCTAACTGTTCGTTATATCCACCCCGATACTCCTCGGGTCGAGCGGACCGGCGGCATCTGCCGCCGCCCTGCGGAACGCCTCGACCGTCGCGTGGCTGTTGCGACGTCGTGCCCGGCACGCACGATCGCCTGCAGCGCGGCCCCATCCCGTCCAAGAACTAGGAGGAAAGAAGTGTTCAAGAAACGCCTGATCATGGCGGCCATCGCCGCACTCTCCGCCGCCTCGCTCCCCGCCTCGGCCCTCGACGTCAAGCTCGAGGTCGTCGCGGAAGGCCTGACGCATCCGATGACCATGGTTTCCCCGCCCGGTGACAGCCGCAAGTTCATCGTCGAACAGACCGGCACCGTCAAGATCCTGGGCGCCGACGGCAAGCTGATGGACGGCGACTTCCTCAACATCAAGCACAAGCTGCCGCCCCTCAAGTGGGAGTTCGACGAAGAGGGCCTGCTCGGCATCGCCTTCCCCGCGGACTTCAAGACCAGCGGCAAGTTCTACATCTCCTACACGGGTCAGCTGCGCGGCGACGCCGATCTCGGCAAGCAGCTCTGGTACGCGCATACCAACTACGTGGTCGAGATGCGCGTCTCCAAGGACGACCCCAACAAGGCCGACCCCACGTACGAGCGCATCGTCACCGCCATCGACTGGCCCCAGTTCAACCACAACGGTCACTGGATCGGGTTCGGCCCGGACGGCATGCTCTACATCTCCACCGGTGACGGCGGCTATGCCAACGACTGGGGCATCGGCCACAACGTCACCATCGGCAACGGTCAGGACAAGACCTCGCTGATGGGCAAGGTGCTGCGCGTCGACGTTCGCGGCGAGCCCTACACCGTGCCGAAGGACAACCCCTTCGTCGGCAAGAAGGACTACGCGCCCGAGATCTGGGCCTTGGGTCTGCGCAATCCGTGGCGCTGTTCCTTCGACATGGGCGGCGGCAAGGAGCTGTACTGCGGTGACGTGGGCCAGAACAGCTACGAGGAGATCAACGTCATCACCAAGGGCGGCAACTTCGGCTGGCGCGCGATGGAAGGCAACCACTGCTTCGATTACGTGAACCCGAACACCCACCCGGCCTCGTGCGACAAGACCGGCATGAGCATGCCCATCATCGAGTACAAGAACTGCTCGAACCCCGCGTTCGCCGCCAAGGGCGACTGCGAAGGCATCTCGGTGACAGGCGGCTACGTCTACCGCGGACCGCACAAGCCGTGGCAGGGCAAGTACTTCTTCGGCGACTGGAGCAAGTCCTTCATGGTGGCCGAAGGCGTGCTGTGGGCGGCCACGAAGAGCGGCAGCACGTGGACCAAGGAAGAGCTGAAGGTCACGAACATCCCGGGCTTCAAGGACTTCATCCTCGGTTTCGGTCAGGACAACGAGGGCAATGTCTATATCATGGGTACCCGGGCCCGCGGCCCGAACGGCGAACAGGACAAGATCTACAAGATCGTGCCCTGATCACCGCTGACCCGGCCTCGCTTCGCGGCGAGGCCGTCGTGCCCCCGCGGGGCCGGATGCATGCCGCCCCGCGGGTTTCCGATCTCGACGTAGAAGTGACAAACGTGAATCCACGACAAGTTGTTGGTACCGGCGTTCTCGTGCTGGCTCTCGCGGTGGGAGTGACCGCGCAGCCCGTCTTCGCCGATGAGGGCGATTCTCCGCCCTTCCCGTCCGAGCTTCTCGGGCAGAAGGAACACATCGACACCGGCAAGGACGTGTTCGGGCAGATATGCAAGTTCTGTCACGGCAAATCGGCCTATCCCGGCAAGGCGCCGAAGCTCAACCCCGCACGGTACACGCCCGAGTTCGTGTACGATCGTGTGACCAACGGCTTCCGCGGCATGCCGTCCTTCAAGGAACAGTTCACCGAGAAGGAACGTCAGGCAGTCGTTGTGTACATCATGAGCAAGGAGTTCTCGAACTGATCCGGCTGCCCGTCCCCGGCCCACGGCCGTGACGGGGGCAAGTCCCGCGAGCGTCGACCATGCGTCCCCCCCTCGACGTCGCCCCCGGGCCCGTACGGACGGTGTGCGTCCTTCCTCTTCGAGGTCCGCGATGAACCGGACGCTCGTACTGAATGTCGTCGGGCTGACGCCAGGTCTGCTCGCATCGGCACCCAACCTTTCACGGCTCGCCGCCGCCGGCGGAATGCGTCCGGTGGCGACGGTCACGCCGGCGGTCACCACCACGGTCCAGTCCACCTACCTGACCGGCCTGACCCCGCGGGATCACGGCATCGTCGCGAACGGCTGGTTTTTCCGCGATCTGTCCGAAGTGCTGCTGTGGCGCCAGTCGAACCGGCTCGTGTCGGGGGAGATGGTGTGGGATGCCGCGAAGCGCCGCGACAGCGCGTTCACCTGCGCGCAGTTGTTCTGGTGGTACAACATGTACGGCACGGCGGACTGGTCCGTGACCCCGCGTCCCATGTACCCGGCAGACGGCCGCAAGCTTCCGGACATCTACTCCGAGCCGCCGGAACTTCGCGACGACCTGCAACGCCGCCTCGGACAGTTTCCGCTCTTCCGCTTCTGGGGGCCCGCGGCGGACATCGTGTCGAGCCGCTGGATCGCGCAGTGCGCGCTCGACGTGTTCGAGCGCCAGAAGCCGACCCTCACGCTGGTGTACCTGCCGCACCTCGACTACAACCTCCAGCGCCTCGGGCCGGATCATCCGCGCATCGCACAGGACGTCGCGGAAGTCGACGCGCTCTGCGGTGAACTCATCGAAGCCGCCCGCAAGGCCGGCGCCCATGTCGTCGCGCTCTCGGAGTACGGAATCACGGCGGTGTCGCGTCCGGTCCATATCAACCGCGCGCTGCGGGAGGCCGGCTTCATCCGTGTCCGCGAGGAACTCGGTCGCGAACTGCTCGACGCTGGAGCCTCGCGGGCGTTCGCAATGGCCGACCACCAGATCGCGCACATCTACGTCCGCGACCCGGCCGACATCCCGGCAGTCGCGGCGCTCGTGCGCAGGCTGCCCGGTGTCGAGTCGGTCCTCGACGACGCAGGCAAGCGACAGCACGGACTCGATCACGAACGTTCCGGCGAGCTGATCGCGATCTCCGATGCGCAAAGCTGGTTCACCTACTACCACTTCCTCGACGACAGCCGGGCCCCCGACTTCGCCCGGACCGTGGACATCCACCGCAAGCCCGGCTACGACCCCGTCGAACTGTTCATCGACCCGGCCCTGGCCTTCCCGAAACTGCGAATCGCCTCCCGTCTTCTGCGCAAGGCGCTCGGCATGCGGTACCTGATGGACGTCATCTCGCTCGACGCGACGCTGGTCAAGGGCTCCCACGGACGCCCGACGGATCGTCCGGAGGACGGACCGCTCTTCATCACCTCCGCCCCCGAACTGCTGGGCGAGACGCCCGTCGCGGCCACGTCCGTCAAGACGCTCCTGCTCGACCACGTGTTCGGCTCGGCCGGACAGCACACGAATTCGAGGATGGTGGCATGACCCCTGAACACCTGCTGCTGCACTGGCTGTCGTCGAGGCTCGCGCCCCCGGCGCTCGAATGGCTGAACGCCCAGGCGGCCGCCGTGCGCGGCGCCGACCGCGATGCCGACCTGTACCTTTCGTTCACGCTGGTGCCCCGAAAGACGGGCAAGGCCGATCTCCTGCTGTCCGCGGAAGAGCTGGCGGCGGCCCGCGCAGCCCGCGCCGGGTGGGACCCGTCCGATCTGAGCGTCGATCAGGCGGCACGGCTGGCCCTGCTGCTCGCAACGCGGGCACCGGCGGACCGATTCGCCCATCGCATCGAACAGCTGTGCGTGACCGCCGACGTGGCCGAACTGGTCCTCCTCTACCGCGGACTGCCGCTCTATCCCGAGCCGGAGCGCTACCGGCTCCGCGCCGCCGAAGGCGTCCGGACCAACATGAAGGCCGTCTTCGAGGCCGTAGCCCATCGCAATCCCTATGCCTCCGAGCAACTGCCCGAGGACGCCTGGAACCAGCTCGTGCTGAAGGCGCTCTTCGTCGGAAGCGCGCTGCATCCGATCGCGGGCCTCGACCACCGCGCCAATCCCAGGCTCGCGCGCATGCTGAGCGACTACGCGCACGAACGCTGGTCCGCAGGCCGGCCCGTGAGCCACGAGCTCTGGCGGTGCGTCGGACCCTTCGCCGAGGGGGACCTCGTCGACGATCTCGCCCGCGTCCTCGCCAAGGGGTCGCCCCCGGAAAAGCAAGCCGCCGCCCTGGCCCTCGCGGCCTCGTCGGATCCGAATGCCGCTGCGCTGTTGCGCGCGGCCCCCGAGCTGTCCGCCGCCATCGCCGCCGGGACCCTGTCCTGGCCGTCGCTGACGGCTGCCTGAACCCGACCTCCTCAGGAGACTGCCATGCGCTACATCGACCCCCACATCCACATGCAGGCCCGGACCACCGACGACTACGAGCGCATGGCGGCGGCGGGCATCGTCGCCGTCATCGAGCCCGCGTTCTGGCTCGGCCAGCCGCGCACGCATGTCGGCACCTACATCGACTACCTGTCGGCCCTGGTGGGCTGGGAGCGCTTCCGTGCCGCGCAGTTCGGCATCCGCCACTACTGCACGCTGGGCCTCAACAGCAAGGAGGCCAACAACATCGCGCTCGCGGAGCAGGTCATGGACATCCTGCCGCGCTTCCTGCTGAAGGAAGGCGTAGTGGCCGTCGGCGAGATCGGCTACGACGACCAGACCGAGGCGGAAGACCGCTTCTACCGCGAACAGCTCAAGCTCGCCGTGGATCTCGACATGCTGGTGATGGTCCACACGCCCGCACCGCGACAAGCGGGCCGGCACCATCCGCAGCATGGAAGTGGCCGTCGAGATGGGCATGAAGCCGGAACGGGTCATCATCGACCACAACAACGAGGAGACCGTGCGCGACGTGCTCGACCGCGGCTTCTGGGCGGGCTTCACGCTGTACCCGAACACCAAGAAGCTTCACGCTGTACCCGAACACCAAGATGGGCAACGAGCGCATGGTGGAGATCGCCCGCCAGTACGGCTCGGAACGCATCTTCATCGATTCCAGCGCGGACTGGGCGTGTCCGATCCGCTCGCAGTACCGAAGACCGCGAGGCTGATGCTCGACCGGGGCATCGCGAGGGCGGGACGTGGAAGCCATCTGCTACGGCAATGCGCTCCAGGCCTACGGTCAGAGCGGACAGTTCAACGAGTCCGACTGGCTGAACCCGGTGCCGGTGGACCAGCGCACGCTGTTCGAGGGCAATTCCGTGCTTCGCGGCCAGACCCGCAGGTCAGCGCCCCCGCCGCAGTCGATCAACGTCTCGCCGAAGTGGCCTTCAAATGAACGTGTCCGAAGTCCGGGATGCGGCCCGTGCGGGCGCCGCGCCCGATTGGGCGACGACGCAGGGCGAAGCCGTCTATCTCCAGCAGTTCGCCGTGCGCTACGAGTACCCCGTGCACTTCACCGAGCGGCTGTTCGATCTCGACAATCCCGTCTTCGCACAGACGCTGTCACGCCGCGAACCGGGCAAGCGGCACCGGTTCGTGGTCTATCTGGAATCGAAACGTCGCCGCCAGCTGGCCCTCGCTGGTGCACGAGATCGCGGCGTACGCGGAAGCGCATGCCGACACGATGCACCTGATCACCCGGCCGGAGGTGCTGCCCGGCGGCGAGCAGGTGAAGAACACACCGGAGCTCGTCACGCGCCTGCAGCGCGGAGCTGTGCGAGCGCGGCATCGACCGGCACTCCTACGTCGTCGCCATCGGCGGCGGCGCCTTCCTCGACATGATGGGCTACGTCGCCGCCACCACGCACCGGGGCCTGCGCCACATCCGGGTGCCCACCACGGTGCTCGGCCAGAACGACTCCGGCGTCGGCGTGAAGAACGGCGTCAACGCCTTCGGCATCAAGAACCTCGTCGGCAGTTTCGCACTCCGTTCGCGGTGCTGAACGACATGGCGTTCCTGCGCACGCTCCAGGCGCGGGATCGCATCGCGGGCATCGCCGAAGCCGTGGAAGGTCGCGCTCATCCGCGACGCGGCCTTCTTCGACTGGCTGGAAGCCCATGCCCGGAAGCTGCACGACTGCGAACCTGCCGCCACGGCCGTGATGATCCGGCGATGCGCCGAACTGCACATGCGCAGATCGCGCTCGGCGGAGATCCTTTCGAATCGGGCAGCGCGCGTCCTCTCGACTACGGGCACTGGTCGGCCCACAAGCTGGAGGCACTCACGGCCCACGAACTCCGGCACGGCGAGGCGGTGGCTATCGGCCTCGCCCTCGACACCCGCTATTCCGTGCAGGTCGGCATGCTCGAGCGCCGGCGCCGAGAGGATCGCGTGTTCCGCCTGCTGAAGACCCTCGGGTTTCTTCCTCTGGCATCCGGCGCTGGAACTGCGCAACGAGCAGGGCGAGTGACCCTCCTGCGCGGCCTGGAGGAGTTCCGGGAGCACCTCGGCGGCGAGCTCACGATCACGCTCCTGCGCGAGATCGGACGCGGCGAGGAAGTGCACCACATGGACGCGCAGGAGAATTCCTCCACCCTCGCCTGGCTGCGCCGCCGGGAGACCGGGCAGTGAATCTGGGCGGCGGCGTCCACCTCACCTACTGCAGCAACATCCATCCCGGCGAGAGCTGGGCGGAGGTGCGGTCGAACCTCGCCACTATCTGCCGCGGGTCCGGTCCGCGGTCCTCGCCCGACCGGCCGTTCGGTATCGGGCTGCGCCTGTCCGCTCAGGCAGCGGACGAGCTCGCGCACCCGGACGAACTGGCGGCCTTCCGGGCGTTCCTCCGGGAGCACGGCTTCTACGTCTTCACGCTGAACGGCTTCCCCTATGGTCCGTTCCACGGCGTTCCCGTGAAGTCCGAGGTCTACCGCCCGACTGGCGCGACCCGGCGCGTCTGCGCTACACCAACGTGCTCGCGGATCTGCTCGCTGCGCTCCTCCCCGACGATCCCGAACTGGAAGGCAGCATCTCCACGGTCCCCGTCGGCTTCGGGGCCGACATCCGCTCCGACGCCGACCTCACGGCGGCCACGGATCACCTCGTGCGGCACGTCGCCCACCTCGTCGACATCGAACGGCGCACCGGAAAGCGCATCGCGCTCGCCTCGAGCCCGAGCCCTGCTGCTTTCTCGAAACCATCGAGGAAGCGGTGGCGTACTTCCGGCGGCACGTCTTCGGCGCCGCGGCGGGCGCGCGCATTGTCGGCCCTGACGGGCCTGGACCGCGCCGACGCGCTGACCGCCATGCGCACGCATCTCGGCCTGTGTCTCGATCTCTGCCACGCGGCCGTGGAATTCGAGGACCTCGACGCCGGCCTCAGTCGCCTGGAGCAGGCCGGGATCGGCATCTACAAGGTGCAGGTGAGCGCCGGCCTGCGCGTGCGCGAGTTCACCGAACCCGTCATGCAGCGTCTCGCGGCCTACCGCGACGAGGTCTACCTGCACCAGGTGGTGGAATCGGGACCCGACGGTCCTGCACCGGTTCCTGGATCTCCCCGGACGCGCTGGCGGCACTGCCGCCCGGCACCACCGACCGCGAGTGGCGCGTGCACTTCCACGTACCCATCTTCCACGACGACCTCGGCAGCTTCCACTCGGACACGGGACTTCATCGCGCATGCGCTGTCACCGGCAGCGCACTCGACCGCTGTCGCGCCACCTGGAAGTGGAAACCTACACCTGGAACGTCCCTTCCGGCCGACCTGCGTGCCATGCCGGTCGAGGCCGGGATCGCGCGTGAACTGCAGTGGGTGCGGGAGGACCCTCGGCGCAACTTGCCGTCGCCCTGCAACTGGCGCGCGTGTCGCTGCTGCCCACCGTGTGGACCAACGTGCTCACCGGGGTCGCGCTCGCGGGCGGTGCCTGGACCGATCCGCGTCTTCCGCTGCTGGTGGTGGCCCTGTCGCTCTTCTACACCGGCGGCATGTTCCTGAACGACGCGTTCGACCGCGAGTTCGATTCGCGGGCGCGCCCCGAAAGACCCATCCCGTCCGGCGCCGCGTCGGCCGCGTCCGTGTTCACCGGCGGCTTCGGCATGATCGCGATCGGCTGGGTCGCGCTCGTCGTCATCGGACAGACGCTGTCGGCGAAGCCGGACCTGGGCGCCGGCACTGGGCGGGCTCGCGCTCGCCGGTGCCATCGTCCTCTACGACGCGTGGCACAAGTCCAATCCCCTGAGTCCGTTCGTGATGGGACTGTGCCGCATGCTGGTATACGTCACGGCCGCTCTCGCCGTCGTGGGCGACCTGCCCCGTCCCGTGCTGACCGGCGCCGGCGTACTGCTGTGCTATCTCATCGGCCTCACCTACGCCGCCAAGAACGAGCATCTCAACCGCGTCGATCATGCGTGGCCGCTCGGCTTTCTCGCGGTGCCAGTTGTGTACGGTGCCGTTCTGTCCGTCGACGAACCGCTGACACTCGCGCCGCTCGCGCTGTTCACGGTCTGGGGGGGCTCTGGCGGTGCGCCGTCTCTTCCGCCGCGCGAAGGGCGATGTCCCGAAGGCGGTCGTGAGCCTGCTGGCGGGCATCTCGCTCCTCGACGCGACACTGCTTGCCGCGCAGGGCCAGATCGTCCTCACCGGGATCGCGATCCTCGCCTTCTTCGTCACTCTGAAGCTTCAGCGCTGGGTTGCGGGCACCTGAGATCGCTCACATGAACGACTCCGCTCCCCCGCCCGGCGCCACCCGGGACGCCTGCCGCGCCGAGCCCGGCGTCTTCGTGCCTGTCGTCGATCCGAACCGCTGTGAAGCCAAGGGCGACTGCGTGCGCGTGTGTCCCTACGACGTGTTCGAGATCCGGCCCATCGACGACGCCGTCCGCGCCCGCCTGTCGCTGCGCGGCCGCCTCAAGGCCTGGGCCCACCGCGGCCGGCAGGCACACGTCGCCGCGCCGGACCCGGTGTCACGCCTGCGGACTGTGTGTGGCGGCATGCCCCGAGGATGCCATCAAGCTGATGCGGAAGCCCGGGGAAACGAGAGATAATCCTGGCGTCTGACGGGATCGAGGCCTGAGGCCTGCGGGCTGGTTTCCGTGGCGATGCCCGGAGCCGGCACCTACTCTTCAGACGCGCAGGCACGATGTGCGCAAACAATCGAGAGCCGGTCACGGCCAACGAGATCACGGGAGGATTCAATCGATGTCATCCGCATTGCGGTCGTCGCTGTTCTGTCTTGCCCTCGCGTTCGGCGCCCTGACGCCCTCCCTGCCCCTCCTGGCCGAAGAGTCGGCCACGCTGCCGAAAGGTGACGCCGAGGTCGGCAAGCGACTCTACAAGCGCTACTGCCGCGGCTGTCACGGCGAGGATGGCCAGGGTGACGGTCTCGTGTTCATGCCCCATGTGGACAACCTGACACGCAAGGGTTACGTCGACCTTCTGCCCGACACGTACCTGTACACCGCGATCGCCAAGGGCGGCGTCGGCATCGGCAAGAGCACGTACATGCCCGCCTGGGAGGAGACGCTCTCGCGCGAGCAGATCATCGACATCATCGCGCACCTGCGCTCACTGCCGCTGCACGAGAAGCACTGAGTTCCGCCGGGCGCCGCCCTGGCGCGGCGCCCGACACATCCGCCACACCGCAGGGAGGATCCGCCGAGTCTCTCGCACCGCTCATGCGCTCACGGCCCGCCCCAGCCTGCAGGGGGCCCGCCGGGAATCACCGATATCCGCCGTTCACCGATGTCCCGACCGCGCGGCCGCGCCGCCGCGGCGCGACCGAACCCAGGAGGAGAATTCGATGAAGTTCTCGCACGTACTGCTCGCCGCCGCGGCCACCATGCCGCTGCTCGCGGGTCCCGCCTCGGCCGACATGGAAGCCCAGCAGGGTACCGGTCGCGCCGGCAGCTGGCAGAAGCGCATTCCCGTCAAGCCCGATCCTTCCAAGATCGTCGTCCCGCCCGGCTACAAGGCGAGCGTGTTCGCCGCCGGCCTCGACACCCCGTCTGCGGCCACCGTCGACGGTGACGGGAACGTGTGGGTCGCCATCTCCGGCCCTCTGTTCATGCAGGGCACCGAGCCCGCCCACATCAAGGTGTTCAACAAGAACGGCAAGCTGATCAAGGAGATCGGCAAGGGCACGGTTCACCACCGTGATGAACGAGATCGGCTACTGCCCCGAGAACAAGAAGATCTACATCCCCGAGTACGGCGAGAAGATCTGGGAGATGGACGGCGTCAACGGCGAGCTGAAGCTCATCATCAAGGACCTGTTCATCGGCGATCACCGCAACGGCGGCATCACCTGCAAGGACGGCTATCTCTACTTCGCGCTGGGCCTGCCCAGCAACACGGGCTTCGCCGATCCGGACAATCACGGCTGGACGGACATCCCGCGCGATCCGTTCTGGGTCGCGCATCCCGACGGCTTCCCGCCCACGCCGCATGATTCCGCGTGCCGCGATCTCGTGCACACCGGGCTCAACATCAAGTCGTCGGACGGCCGCATGACCGGTGCGTATCTGCCGGTGGGCGTACCTGCCAAGCCCGGCCAGATCATCAAGGCGACGGTGCCTTGCGGCGGCTCGGTGATGCGCGTGCGCATCAGCGGCAAGGGCTCGGACGGCCTCTACGCGCACTCGTCGATGGAGGTCTACGCCATGGGCTTCCGCAACCAGTCGGGCGTGGCGTTCGGGCCGAAGGGCACCCGCTTCGAGAACGCGCTCGCGGTCTCGGACAACGGCGCCAACGACCTGGGCCATCGCCGCATCGCCAACAGCCCGGAACGTCTGTGGCTGGTGACCGAGAAGGGTCAGGATGCGGGCTTCCCGGACAAGGACGGTTTCGGCTTCGTGACGAACAAGAAGTCGAGCCTGTTCCGCTGGACCGGATCGAAGATCGAGCGGCCCTATCCGCAGCTGTACATCGGTGACGAGCCGTACGTGCCGAAGATGCCGCCCTACCACTTCCCGGTGCATGTGGACGGCATTCGCGGTGTGCCTCTGATCGCGTCCAACCCCAACCCGAACGGGTACATCAACCCGGTCATGGAATGGGACACCAACAACCCGATGGACGGCATCGCCTGGGCGCCGAAGGAATTCGGCGCCGGCAAGGAGACGATCTTCGCCGCGATCTACGGCATCATCGACAACGGGCCCGACAGCCTGGTGCCGACGTGGCCCGCGATCGTGAAGATCGAGTTCCTCGAGCCCGCCGGCGTGAAGTGGTCCTACTTCGCGCGCAACGTCGACATGGGCCCGAACGCCTATCAGAAGCCCGAGAACCGTGGCGGCCTGGAGCGCACCAACGACGTGGTGTTCAGCAACGACGGCAAGACGATGTACGTCGTGGACTACGGCGAGCTCTACACCGACTTCACGATGCCCTCGCCCTTCTATGTCACGCCGAAGTCCGGCGTGATCTGGGCGATCACCAAGGAGTGACGCACCGGCGCGGCCCTCGGCCGCGCCCTGCCTCGCGCCCGGCCTCCTCGCGGAAGCCGGGCGTTTTTCGTTTCAGCGGGGCGCGATCACCGGCGCCACCGGATCGATCCGGCGCACGGGCTCGACCACCTCGGCCGGCTCCGTCGGCGGAACTCTCGGAACACGCCTGGGCAGTTGTCCCGGCAAAGCACCCGGCAGCGGACGGATCGTCCTCGGCCCTTCATCCTTCAATCGCGCCCACAGGACGTCCGGATCCGTCAGGAAGAAGCTGGACCGCTCGAACTGGTAGACGTGCACGCCCCGGCCCAGCGGGGGTTCGAACGAGGGCGAAGTGACGACCTCGTTCTGCCCGAGTTCGCGGTACAGGCGCGGCATCAGGTCGGCCGCGGCGATGAACGCGTCCGCGCCGTCGTCGAGCCGCACGACGTAGATCGGGTCCCGGCCCGGAAACGCCCCGCCGAACACCAGTTCCCGCACGACGAAGCTCCGCTTGTCGCGAACAGGCACGCGTGTCCGCAACTGCACCTCCCGGTAGAAGTCCACGCTCGTCTCGGTGATCGCCGGGCGCACCCAGAGCTTGCGTCCGACGAGCCGGTCCGCATCGGCCGCGCGAATGTGCAGCGGCAGGCTGGCCGCTGCGGCCACGATCACCCGAAAGAACGCACGCCGGTTCACGGGGTCGCCCACCGCGCGCGGATGCGAAGCGTGCGCGCCAGGCCGTCCTGTGCAAGGAGGAGCTTGCCGCGCAACGGGCCCGGCAGTTCCGCGCGCGCCGCGACACGACCGACGATGTCGAGCGCCTCGTGGGAACGCTGACCACTCGCGAACGCGTCGAGCCAGCGGTTCACGAAGAAGATGCGTCGTGTGGCGGCGAACGCAGGCAGCGCCTCCAGCGCCGGCGCGAGCATCGGCCGCGTGGCTTCGTGATGATCCGGATCGTTGAGCGCGCCCAGCGACTCCTCGATCCACGCTTCGGGCACCGCCGGGTCATGGAGCCAGCGCTCCACGTAGCCCCGCTTGACTCCCGGAGACGGCGCGGCCGCCCGCGCCGCGTACAGATAGCGGGCGCCGTCGTCGCCCGCACGCGTGCGCGCCATCGCGTCCGCGAGGTCCGATTCGGCCGGAGGAGTGCCCCAGGCCTCGAGCGCACGCGCCGCCGCGAAGGCATCCTTCGCGCGCCAGGGCGGCGGGCGGGGTCTCCGTGCCCAGCAACCACGCGCGGACCCGGACCCGTGCAGGCTGGGTGGTCGCGATGCCGAGGTAGGCACGCTGCGCGCCGATGCGGCGCGAAACGTCGGTGGCCTCGCGCGCGACGGCGAGCAGTGCGGCTTCGAGCCCGGGCGCCTGCCGCGCGCGCTGCGCCGGTGTCAGCCACGCCCGCCAGGCCCATTCCACGCGGGGCCAGCAGCTGCGATTCGAGCAGCGGGTCGGCTTCCCGCCCCAGTCGACCGGCAACGGCGGCGACGAACGATTCCGGGGCCAGATCCGCGTCGCGGACGTCCTCCCACAGCGCGTCCCAGAGCAGCGCCCGGTCCGAGGGCTGCAGGCGCGGAGCCCGCCCACCGCAGCGCGGCCTCGCGCTCCTCGGCACGCAGACGGAAGCGACCGTACGCGTAGTCGTCCGCATTGAGCAGCACCACCTCCGGCGCGGCGCAGGCGGCCGGCAGCACCACGTCTGCCGATCCTGCGTCGAGCTCGAAGTCGATATCGCAGGGAGATCGCCCTGCCTGGAACGCCCGCAGGCGCACTCTCTGAGGCCAGCGGCGGTGAGTCCCGAAGACATCCTCCGCCGCCACCCGGACCTGCCCCGCACTGACCGCGACCACGCGCACCTCCGGCAGGCCGGGGGCATCGAGCCATGCGCTCACCGTGGCCGACAGATCCCGACCCGCCGACCGCCCGAGGTGGAAGACGAGTTCTTCCGCGTCCGTCGCCGCGAATGCCCGCTCGCGAACCCCAGGATCGCACTCCTTCGCGGAAGACCGGCTCTCCGAGCGCGAATTCGAGCTGGCGCAACAGCGCGGGCGCCTTCTCGTAGACGACGGGACCATAGGACGCCTTGGCATCGAGGAGATCGTCGAGCGGCTGCCGGATCGCCGTCGTGCCCGGACTGCCGTCGACGCGGACGGCCTCTGCCTTGCGCGCCTGGAAGGCGACCCACGGATCGGACTCCGGCAACGCCACTTCCGCGATGCGGGCCGCCGCGTAGTTCGCGAACCCCTCCTTCAGCCACAGGTCGTCGAACCAACGCATGGTCACGAGATCGCCCAGCCACTGGTGGGCGGTCTCGTGGAAGATCAGATGCGCGCGCCGGAAGGCTTCGGCGGCGCCCGGCGGCCCGGGGAAGAGCATGGCGGCCTCGCGCAGAAACGTGGCGCCCGCGTGCTCCATGCCGCCGTAGGCGAATTCCGGCAGGACGACCAGGTCGTACTTCGCGAAGGGGAACGGCTGGTCGAGCCATGAGGAAAGCCACGACATCGCCTTCCGGTTCGCCTCGAGCATCGGCCCCGCGTGCATTTCGCCGAGCGCCCGGCGCGAGCGGCGCACGTACAGCGTCGTGGCATCGCCGTCTTCGCGAAAGGTCGCGAACGGTCCTGCGGCAAAGGCGAACAGATAGGTGCTGATCGGCGCGGTGTCGTCGAACTCGTGGACGGCCTCCCCCGACTCGACGCGGGACGCGCGCAGCGGCCCGTTCGCGACGGCGATCCATTCCGCCGGCGTGCGCAGGGTGAGCGCGAAGCGGGCCTTCAGATCGGGCTGGTCGAAGCAGGGGAACACGGTGCTCGCATCGGCCGGCACCAGCAGCGTGTAGACGTAGTCGGCACCGTCGTCACCATCGTGGTAGCGCGTGAGCGGCCCGCCCGCCATCGAGACCGGCGCCTCGACGGAGAAGGTCACCACATTGCGGCCGGCGACCACGTCGGCGCCCCCGACGATCAGGTGTCCGCCTTCGCTCGCCAGGTGCCGGACGCGTCCGTTGACGCGCGCTTCGAGCGGACGGGCCGTGCCGCCTTCCGGTCGCCAGTCAAACACGAGCGGTTCACCGCCGTGCGACACGGTCACCTCCGCCTCGACGTGCAGTCGCAGGCGGTCGAGCGCGTCACTCAGCCCGCGCGTCGATGCGGTAGCGGAGCTCGGTGATCCGGTCGGACCGCCAACGCGCCAGGGCGCGGTCGATGCCTTCGTTCAGGGGCGGCGGCGCTGCCATGGCGAGAACCGGCGCCGCGAGCGTCAGTACGGCCGCGAAAAGCCGCCGGAGTCCGTCGCGGCGGGCCTCATTCGGCCGGGCCAGCGTCACCGGAGAGCAGTGCCCGTGCGCGGGCGCGCTCCGCGTCGTCGACCGCAGGCGGCTGCGCGGCCAGCGCGCGCTGGCGCGACTTCAGCATGCGGCCGAGGAATCAGGACACCGGCCACGAGCAGCACGAAGGGGCCGGCCCACAGCAGCCACGTCGTGGACTTGACCGGCGGGTTGTAGAGCACGAAGTCACCGTATCGGTCGGTGAGATAGCGCTTGATCTCCTCGTCGGACCTGCCGGCGCGCATCTGCTCGCGCACCTGGTTCTTGAGATCGACGGCCAGTTCCGCGTGGGAGTCCGCGAGCGACTGGTTCTGGCAGACGAGACAGCGCAGTTCTGCCGAGAGCGCGTTCAGCGCTTCTCGAGTGCGGGGTCGTCGGCGACCGGCTGGGCGGTGTCGGCCGCGCCCGCGACCGAGATCGCGAGACCCAGAACGAGCAGCGCGAGAAGCCGGCGCGTCATCCTTGCAGGCTCCGGATCATCGGGAGCAGCTTCTGCTGCAGCACTTCCGGGGTGATCGGACCGATCTGCTTGTAGCGGATCACGCCTGCCTTGTCGATGAGGAAGGTCTCGGGGACACCGTATACGCCGTAGTCGATGCCGACGCGTCCGTCGGGGTCCATGATCGACGCCGTGTACGGGTTGCCGAGCTGGTCCAGCCACTTGAGCGCATCCGGCCGCTGGTCCTTGTAGTTGAGCCCGTAGATCGGCACCCCTTCGCCTTGCCGAGCTCCACGAGCAGCGGATGCTCCTGCCGGCACGACACGCACCAGGATGCCCAGACGTTCAGCAGCCACACCTGGCCCTTCAGATCGGCGGGGGTCAGCACGCGCTCCGGTGCGGTGGAGCTGCGCGAGCGAGAAGGCGGGGGCAGGCTTGTCGACCAGGGGCGAGGGCACCTCGCGCGGGTTCAGCGTGAGCCCGATGCCCAGGAAGGCAAGCAGCACCACGAAGATGGCGAGCGGGATGAGGAACTTCTTGTTCATGCCCCGGACTCCGTCACGCGGCCGCGGCCGCCCGCACCGGCGGGTCGCGTCGCGGCCTTGCGCTCGAGGCGGTAGCGCCTGTCGGTGAGGGCGACCAGTCCGCCGATGGCCATCAGGAAGCAGCCGCCCCAGATCCAGTCGATGAAGGGCTTGTGGTACACGCGCACGATCCACGCGTCGTCTCCCACGGGTTCACCGAGCGACACGTACAGGTCACGCGTGAAACCTGAGTCCATGTCGGCCTCGGTCATGGGCATCTGCTGCACGCTGTAGAAGCGCTTCTCTGGGTAGAGCTTCAGCTGCTCCTTGCCGTCCTTCAGCACGGTGACGACGCCCACCGTGGCCTCGTAATTGGGGCCGTCCTGACGCTTGAACCCGTCGAGCCGGAAGCCGTAGCCGCCGATCTCCACCACGTCGCCGGCGCGCATCTTCACGTCCTTCTCGGTCTCGTAGCTCTTCACCATCGTGACGCCGATGATGAACACCGCCACGCCTGCGTGGGCGAGCAGCATCCCCCAGTAGCCCCGGGGCTGCGCTCGGAGTGCCTGCCCCGTGCGTCCGCCGTTGACCGCCGTCAGCTGCCGGACACGCTCCAGCACGTTGACCACGCACGTGGCGAGAATCCAGAACGCGCAGACGAGTCCGAGGAAGATCATCGGCGAGCCGCGGCCCATGGCGAAGGGCACCGCGATGGCGCTCACCACCGCCACCGCTGCCGCCCACTTGAGACGGTTCACGAGGTCCGGGATCTCCGCCTTCTTCCACTTGGCCATGGGGCCGATGCCCATGAGAAACAGCGCGGGGGCCATCAGCGGCACGAACACGGATTCGAAGTACGGCGGCCCCACGGACAGCTTGCCGAGGTTGAGCGCGTCGAGGAACAGCGGATACAGCGTGCCGAGCAGCACCGAGGCCGCGGCCACCACGAGCAGCACGTTGTTCGTGAGCAGCGCGGACTCGCGCGACACGAGGGTGAAGTCGCCGCTGGTGCCGACCTTCGGCGCGCGGATCGCGAAGAGGGTCAGCGACCCGCCCACCACCACGGCCAGATAACCCAGGATGAACACCCCGCGCGCGGGGTCGGTGGCAAAGGCGTGTACGGAGGTGAGTACGCCGGAACGCACGAGGAAGGTGCCCAGCAGGCTCAGGCTGAAGGCGATGATCGCGAGCAGCACGGTCCAGATCTTGAAACCGCCGCGCTTCTCGGTGACCGCCAGCGAGTGCATGAGCGCGGTGCCCACCAGCCACGGCATGAAGGACGCGTTCTCGACCGGGTCCCAGAACCACCAGCCGCCCCAGCCGAGTTCGTAGTACGCCCAGGCGCTGCCCAGACAGATGCCGATGGTGAGGAACATCCACGCGGCCGTGGTCCACGGACGCGACCAGCGCGCCCACGCGGCGTCGAGCTTGCCGCCCAGCAGCGCCGCGATGGCGAAGGCGAAGGCCACGGAGAACCCCACGTACCCCATGTAGAGCATGGGCGGGTGGATCACCATGCCGGGGTCCTGCAGCAGCGGGTTCAGGTCGCGGCCGTCGGCGGCGGCGGGCAGCAGGCGCTCGAACGGGTTGGAGGTGATGAGCATGAACAGCAGGAAACCCACGCTGATGAGCGCCATCACGCCCAGGATGCGCGCGGCCATCACAAGCGGCAGGTGGCGGCTGAACACCGCCACGGCGCTCATCCAGCCCGTGAGCATCAACACCCAGAGCAGGAGCGAGCCCTCGTGGCTGCCCCACGTGGCGGCGAAGCGGTACTGCACCGGCAGCGCGCTGTTCGAGTTGGACGCGACGTTCAGGACGGAGAAGTCGTTGTGCACGAACGACCACGCGAGACAGCCGAACGCCGTGGCCACGAAGAGGAACTGCCCGACGGCCGCCGGCCGGGCCACGCTCATCCATCGGTCGTTGCCCGTCGCGGATCCGGCGAGCGGCACCACGGCCTGCACGAACGCGACCGCCAGGGCCAGCAGCAGCGCGAATTGTCCGAGTTCGGGAATCACTTGGCGCCTCCGTCGGCCTTGTCCATCACCAGGGTATGTTCACTGCTCTGCGCCGCCTTCTGCGCCTTCTCGACGGCATCCGCGGCTTCGGGAGGCATGTAGTTCTCGTCGTGCTTGGCAAGCACCTCGCTCGCGTGGAAGACACCGTCGGCCTCCAGTTTGCCCTGCGCGACGACGCCCTTCCCCTCCTTGAAGAGGTCGGGGAGGATGCCCTTGTACACCACCGGCACGGTCTTGGCCGTGTCGGTGACGACGAACCGCACGCTGACGCCGTCGGCTTCGCGCTTCAGACTGCCCTCCTCCACCATGCCGCCGATCCGGAAGCTGCGCCCCGTGGGGGCCTCGTTCGCGGCGATCTGCGTCGGACTGTAGAAGAACACGAGGTTGCTGTTGAACGCGTTGAGGATGAGCGCGGCACCGATGCCCAGCACGGCCACCCCGCCCACGACCATCGCGAGACGCTTGCGACGCGGCGTCATGCCTCACCCCCCAACTGCGCCTGCCGGCGCGCATCGCGCAGCGCGGCGTCGTGGCGGCGGCGCAGCAGCACCACCTCGCCGATCAGGAGCACGAGGGTGACGCCGAAGGAGCCCCACACGTAGCGCGCGTAGCCACCCATGGCGAGGAAATTCTCGAGACTGCCCCACTGCATCGTTCAGTTCTCCTGCAAGGTTCCGACCCACGCCGAGCGGCGTTCCCGCTCGAGGATGATGCTCCGCACTCGCGTGAGCGCCGCCGCGATGCTGTACATCCAGAAGGCGATGGCCATCACCAGCATGCCGAGCAGCATCGTCGTGGCCATGCTCGGTGCCCGCGTCAGGCTCACACTCGCCCCCTGGTGCAGCGTGTTCCACCACTTCACCGAGAAATAGATGATCGGCACGTTGACCACGCCGACGATCGCGAGGATGGCCGCGGCCTTGTCGGCGCGGCGCGGCTCGTCGATGGACGCGTGCAGCGCCATGAAACCGATGTACAGGAAGAGCAGGATCAGTTCCGAGGTGAGCCGGGCATCCCACACCCACCAGGTGCCCCACGTGGGGCGCCCCCACAGTGCGCCGGTCCACAGCGCAATGAAGGTCATGAGCGCGCCCGTGGGCGCGAGCGCGGTGGCCATCATGGACGACAGCCGCGTGTTGAGAACGAGGCCGATGGCGGCCCACACGGCCATGACCAGATAGATGAACATGGACATCCACGCGGCGGGCACGTGGATGAAGATGATCCGGTAGGACTCGCCCTGCTGGAAGTCCGTGGGCGCCAGGAAGAACCCGATGTACAGCCCGACAGCCGAGAGCACCAGCGCCGAGCCCCAGAACAGGGGCGCGAGCTTTCCGGCGAGGGGGTAGAAGGTCTGGGGGGAGGAGTACTTGAACCAGTTCATGGAGATGTCCGCGGCCTCATTCGAGCGCCACGCGCAGTGCCGCCGCGGTTGCCCAGGGCGACAGCGCCACCGACAGGCACAGACACGCGCCCAACAGTGACAGGTGGCCGGCCGCACCGGTTCCCGTGGCCACGGCCTCGACGGCGCCGGCTCCGAAGATCAGCACCGGGATGTACAGGGGAAGGACCAGCAGCGCCACGAGCACCCCGCCGCCCCGGACACCGAGCGTCAGCGCGGCACCGACGCCGCCGATGAAGGACAGGCACGGCGTGCCCAGGAGCAGTGACCAGAACAGCACCCCGAGCGGCTCGCCCTCCAGTCCGAACTGCAGGCCCAGCACTGGGGCCATCAGGGCGAGCGGCAGCCCCGACAGCAGCCAGTGCGCGACGGTCTTCGCGAGCACCAGCATGGGCAGCGGCTCCGGCGCCAGGACCAGTTGCTCCAGCGTGCCGTCCTGGTAGTCCGTGCCGTACACGCGGGGCAGCGAGAGCATCGCGGCGAGCAGCGCCGCCACCCAAAGGATGCCGGGGGCCATCGTCTTCAGCATCGCGGGCTCGGGCCCCACGCCCAGCGGGAACAGGCTGACCACGATCACGAAGAAGAAGAAGGTGGTGAGCCAGTCGGCCCGGCGCCGCCACGCCTGCAGGACGTCCCGCCGGAAGGCGGAGATCAGCGGCCCGCTCATCGGGCGTCCAGCCGGAGGCGCCGGGTGCGGCCGGCAGGCAGGGTGACTTCCTGGTGGGTCGTGAGCACGGCGATCCCGCCGTCGCGCACGTGATCCGCGAGCCGGCCGGAGAGCCGCTCGACGGACTCGACGTCCAGCGCGGCGAAGGGTTCGTCGAGAATCCAGAATGGGCGGGACTGCGCGAGCCACAGCCGTGCGAGCGCAGCGCGGCGTCGCTGTCCCTGCGACAGGACACGCACGGGCAGATCGCGGCGCGTCTGGAGGCCGACCGCCGCAACGGCATCGTCGGTCGCGTCCGCACCCGCCGGGTATCCGGCGATCGTCGCGTGAAAACGGAGGTTCTCGACGACGGTGAGATCGTCCTTGAGCGCATTGAGATGTCCCAGATACAGCACGTCCGCCCGGAGCGCATCCCGTCCGCGCTTCGGGCCCTCTCCGCGCCAACGCACTTCGCCCCGCTCCGGAGGACTCAGGCCGCGAGAATGCGCAGCAGCGATGTCTTGCCTGTGCCATTGGCCCCTTCGATCCAAAGCACCTCGCCCGCCCCGACGGTGAAGGACAACTGGCGGAACAGCAGGGCATCGCCCCCGCATGCAGGCGAGATCGGAAGCCTCGAGCATCGGGCCGGCGCGATCGGCGGAAACGGAGGCGGCAGGCATGGGTCGCGGATTATACCGGGGGCCCTTCGCCCGACCTCGCCGACCGTCCGGGAATCGTCCGCCGCGCGTGCCCCGCCGAATTCCCGCCGGTCAGTGCATCGAGAATCTGCCTGCGGACCCGCCCGCAAGTCCTTTGACCGCAGGGGCATCCCGCCGGCATGCCCGATCCCGGATGCATTTCCATGACATCCGTCGGCTTGACGTGCCCCGCCGGTCGCCGTCACAGTCTCCCCGTCATTCGCTCGCCCGGCAATCCCGCATCCGCAAAGGAGGACAGTCATGGCAGCCCCGAAACTTCCGCGAGGCATCGCGGCCTGAGCCCGCGTACTTCAGCAGGACCGGACAGCTTCCATCATGCGGACACGCCATCTCGCGGCGGCGGCACTGCTGCTGCTCGCCGCCTCCGGCCCCATCCACGTCCCGGCGAACATGGGTGCCATCCGCCGCCCGCAGGACCCGTGGTCCTGCCGTCCGCGTTCCGCAACGAACTCGTCGTCCTGACCCGCACGGCGTCCACCACGCGCTTCCAGACCGTCGAAGGCGAGTTCGCGGGCATCGAGCATGACCTCGTCACACTGTTCGCCGCGCATCTCGGCGCCGCCGTGCGCTTCGTGGAAGCCGACAGCCAGTCCGATGTGCTGACGCGCCCTGCGCCGAGGCGAGGCGCACCTCGCGGCGGCGTCGCTCGTGTCCCGCCCCGGCAATGACCGTGTCCTGTTCGGTCCCGGCTACATGGATGTGCGCCAAGTGCTCGTGCGCCGTCGCGACGCGAGCGGCAAGCCGTCACTGCGCTCGCTCGACGCCCAGAACGTCATCGTGTCGGCGCACTCGCGCGGTGCGGAACTGCTGGATCGTGCCCTCGCCGCCCGCCCCAGCCTCACCGTCGGCATCATCGATGCCGGCCATCCCGAAGCCATCCCCGAGCGGATTTCCGCCGGTGAGGCAGCCTTCGGCGTGGCACCGTCGCACGGCGTTCGATCTCATCCGCGCCGCACGTCCCGACCTCCAGGTCGCGCTCACGCTCGGGCAGCCCGAGAAGCTGGCCTGGGGCTTTCCGGCGAATGCGGACGGGGCGCTGCTCAAGGAGGCGCGCAAGTTCTTCCGTCGCATCGCCGCCGACGGCACGCTCCATCGGCTCGTCGATCGCTACTACGGTCACGTGAACCGCCTGCCCGCGCTGGAAGCCAATGCCTTCCTCGACCATGCCGAGCGCGTGCTTCCTGCCTACCGGAGTCACTTCCTCGAGGCCGAGCGCCTCACGGGCATCGACTGGCGCCTGATCGCCGCGCTGGGCTACCAGGAGTCGCGCTGGGATCCGAAGGCCACCTCACCCACCGGCGTGCAGGGCTTCATGATGCTCACGCAAAGCACGCTGCAGCGCATGGGCGTGCGCAACGGTGCGAATGTGCGGGCGAACATCCTCGCCGGCGCCCGCTATCTGGGCATGCTGCGCGGACCGGCTGCCCGCGCGCATCGCGGAGCCCGACCGCACCTGGTTCGCGCTCGCCGCGTACAACCAGGGGCCCGGCCACCTGGAGGACGCCCCGCGTGCTGGCCCAGCGCCTGGGCCTGAACCCCGACGTGTGGATCGATGTCCGCCGGGCACTGCCCCTGCTCGCCCACACCGAGCACTACGAAACGCTTCCCCACGGTTACGCACGGGGCGGGGAGGCGCTTGCCCTCACCGAGAACGTGCGCGCGTACTACAACGTGCTCGTCCAGATCGCGCCGCCCGGGCGCCGGCTGCTGGAGCCCCAGCCGCCCTACGCGCCCGAGGGCGCGCCGGACGGCGGATCTCCCGACGCGAGCGTCGCGCAGGCGACAGCCTTCGCTACGACCCTTTCCCTGATCTGAGTTGCGGCGGCCGCCGCTGGACACGCGGTCTGGTCTATGCTGTCCGCTCGGACACGACTCCGATGCGTTCCGCGTCGCCGAGCCCATGGGAACCCTGAAACACCTGTTCGACCACAACCGCCGCTGGTCCGCGCACATCCGCGAGCAGGACCCGGAGTTCTTCACCAAGCTGTCGCAGCAGCAGTCGCCGGACTATCTCTGGATCGGCTGTTCGGACAGCCGTGTCCCCGCGAACCAGATCGTCGGTCTCCTCCCCGGCGAACTGTTCGTGCATCGGAACATCGCGAACATCGTGGTGCACACCGACCTCAACTGCCTGTCGGTGATGCAGTTCGCGGTCGACGTGCTCAAGGTGAAGCACATCATCGTGTGCGGCCACTACGGGTGCAGCGGCGTGCGCGCCGTGGTCCAGCGCGACCGGATCGGCCTCAGCGACAACTGGCTCCGGCACGTGCGGGATGTCCACGAAAAGCACCGCGCCTGCCTGGAAGGAATCCCCGCCGGCACGCCGCGACGAACCGGCTGTGCGAGCTGAACGTGATCGAGCAGGTACGCAACGTGGCCCAGACGACGATCGTCCGCGACGCCTGGGACCGCGGTCAGCCGCTCTCGGTCCACGGCTGGATCTACGGCATCGAGGACGGACTCCTGCGGGACATGAACACCTCGGTCCACGGCACCGGGGAAGTCGCGGCCGTCTACCGCACCGCGCTCGCCGCCATCCGATGAGGGGCCGGCGCGGGGCGCCCGGTTAGAATCCGGGCCTTCGTCCGCGCTGCCGGCTGCCCCCCGCCCGATGAACGCCCCTGCCCACACGCCCGTGGATGCAGCAGTACCTCCGCTTCAAGGCGGAGCACGCGGACAAGCTGCTCTTCTTCCGGATGGGCGACTTCTACGAGCTGTTCTACGAGGACGCTCAGAAGGCTGCGCGCCTGCTCGACATCACGCTCACGCGGCGCGGCGCCTCCGCCGGCGAGCCCATCCCGATGGCCGGTGTGCCCTACCACGCCGCCGAGGGATACCTGGGACGCCTCGTCCCGCATGGGCGAATCCGTCGCCATCTGCGAGCAGATCGGTGATCCCGCGACGTCGAAGGGCCCGGTGGAGCGGCAGGTTCACGCGCATCGTCACGCCGGGCACGCTCACCGACGCCGCGCTCCTCGACGAGCGCCGGGACAACCTGCTGCTCGCGGTGCTCCCCGCCCGCGCGCGCATCGGGCTCGCCTGGCTGTCGCTCGCCTCGGGCACGTTCCGCGTCCTGGAAACCGCCGCGGCGTCGCTTGCCTCGGAGCTCACCCGGCTCGCCCCCTCGGAGATCCTGCTGCCCGAGGGTCTGGAATCCGCGGTGCCGGACACCGGACCCGCGCCGCGCCGGCGCCTGCAGGACTGGCACTTCGACGAACAGTCCGCGCAGCGCGCCCTCACCGAGCAGTTCCGCACGAAGGACCTCGCCGGGTTCGGCGCGGAGGACCTCGGTCCTGCGCTCGGTGCGGCGGGCGCGCTGCTGCAGTACGCGCGGTCCACGCAGGCCGCCGCGATGGCGCACGTCACCGGCCTCACGGTGGAGCGCACCGACGCCTACGTGACGCTCGATGCCGCGACGCGCCGCAACCTGGAAATCAGCGAGACGCTGCGCGGCGAGCCGGCACCCACGCTGCTGTCGACGCTCGACACGTGCGTCACCAGCATGGGCCAGCCGCCTCATGCGCCACTGGCTGCATCATCCGCTGCGTGACCGCCAGGTGCTCCGCGCCCGCCTCCGCCGCCGTCGGGACGCTCCTGGACCGCGGTCCCGAAACGCTGCGCGACACCCTGCAGGGCGTGGTGGACGTCGAGCGCATCGTCGCCCGCATCGCACTGCGCTCCGCGCGTCCGCGCGATCTGTCCGGCCTGCGCGATTCGCTCTCCGACCTACCGCGCGTCGTCACCCACGTCGCCAGACACGACGACCCGCGCCTTGCCGCACTGGCCGCCTCGCTCACCGTCGATCCCGAAGTGCCGTCGCTGCTGCACCGCGCGCTCCTCGAGACCCCCGCCGCGCTGCTGCGCGAGGGCGGCGTCATCGCAGACGGCTACGACGCCGACCTGGACGAGCTCCGTTCGATCCAGTCGGGCGCCTCGACTACCTCATCGCGCTGGAGGAACGGGAGCGGACCCGCACCGGCATCGCCAATCTCAAGGTGGAGTACAACCGCGTCCACGGGTTCTACATCGAGGTCACGAACGCCAATGCCGGCAAGGTCCCCCGACGACTACCGCCGGCGCCAGACGCTCAAGAACGCCGAGCGCTACATCACGCCGGAACTGAAGGCCTACGAGGACAAGGCGCTGTCCGCACAGGATCGAGCGCTGGCCCGCGAGAAGCTGCTGTACGAGGGACTGCTCGACGCGCTGGCCCCGCATCTGGAGACGCTGCAGCGCGCCGCCGCCGCCCTGGCCGAACTCGACGTGCTCGCGGCCTTCGCGGAGCGCGCCCGCCTGCTGGACCTCGTCGCACCGGAACTCTCGGACGCCGAGGGCATCGAGATCGAGGGCGGCCGCCACCCCGTGGTGGAGACGCAGGTGGAGGACTTCGTCGCGAACGACACCCGCCTGTCGCCCGATCGCCGCCTGCTGCTCATCACCGGCCCGGAACATGGGGGGCAAGTCCACCTACATGCGTCAGGTGGCACTCATCGCGCTGCTCGCCAACTGCGGTGCCTTCGTCCCGGCGCGACGTGCACGCATCGGCCCGCTCGACCGGATCTTCACGCGCATCGGCGCGGCGGACGACCTCGCGGCGGGCGCTCCACCTTCATGGTCGAGATGACCGAGGCGGCGGCGATCCTGAACAACGGAACCGGTCACTCGCTGGTGCTGATGGACGAGATCGGCCGCGGAACCTCGACCTTCGACGGCCTGTCCCTCGCCTGGGCGATCGCGCGCCACCTCGTCGAACGCAACCGCAGCCTGTGCCTGTTCGCGACACACTACTTCGAACTGACGCGCCTCGCGGAAGAGTACCGGGAGGTCGCGAACGTGCACCTCGACGCTATCGAGCACAAGGACCGCATCGTGTTCCTGCACGCCCTGGAGGAAGGCCCCGCCTCGCGCAGTTACGGCCTGCAGGTGGCGCAGCTCGCGGGCGTGCCTCCAGCGGTGATCCGCAGCGCCCGGCGGAAGCTGCACGACCTGGAATCCGCCGCCGCCCCCCAGGGCGATCTGTTCTCCGCGGCGCCTCCGCCGCCACCGGATGCGCCCGAAGTGCATCCCGTCGTGGAACGCCTGCCGCCCTGGGACCCCGACGCACTGAGCCCGCGCGAGGCGCTCGATCTCCTCTACACGCTGCGCAACGACGCGCGCGCTGCGGGGAACGGCGCATGACCCACGACGTCATTGTCGTCGGCGCCGGGCCGGCGGGCAGCTTCTGCGCGTACACGCTGGCGCGCGCCGGCCTGTCGGTGGCGCTCCTCGAAAAGGCGAAGCTGCCACGCGCCAAGGTGTGCGGCGGCGCGCTGTCGCGCAAGACCCTGGATCTCGCGGGCTGCGATCTGTCGTCCGTCATCCATCATCGCGTGGACCGCGCGACGCTCACGTACCGCAACGAGACCTCGGCCATCGTCCGGCTCGAGGACGCGGCCGCGTGCATGACCATCCGCGCCGAGTTCGATGCGTTCCTGGCCGAGCGCGCACGGGCGGCGGGTGCGCAACTCCTCGACGGCACGGCGTTCGAGCACGCCACGGGAACGGACGATGGCATGGAGGGTCACGACCTCCCGGGGTCTGCTGCGGTCGCGCTTTCTCGTCGGCGCGGACGGCGTGGGCAGCCGGGTGCGCAAGAGCGTGTTCGGTCAGGCCGGCATCCGGCAGGTACCCTCGGTCGAGGCACTGCTCCGCGTGCCGCAGAAGACGCTGGAGCATTTCCGGATCACGCACTGTTCGATCTCGGCGGCATGGACCACGGCTACGGCTGGATCTTCCGAAGCGCGACCATCTCAACGTGGGGGTCTACTCGGCGCGGCCCGCGAACAAGCTGCACGACCAGCTGAATCGCTTCATCGCACGGGCACCCGGTACTCGCGCAGCACGAGGTGCTCTCGCGCGTGGGATACGCGATTCCGCTGTTCGACCCTACCCGGCTCATCGCCCGCGGCCGCACCCTGCTTGTGGGCGATGCCGCCGGATTCGCCGAGGGCGTGTACGGCGAGGGCATCTACTTCGCGATGCGCAGCGGGCAGCTCGCCGCGCAGGCCATCACCGATCACCGGCCCGACGAGGCCCTCGCCGCCTACACATCGGCGGTCGGCGGCTATCTGGCGCCCGAACTGCGCTTCTCCAACTGGATCGGACGGGCCTTCTTCGCCTTCCCGCGCTTCGCGTTCCATCACCTGGCGCTGCACCCGTCCGGCCAGCGCAAGTTCGCGGGCGTGATCACCGGGGACGTGAGCTACCGCGAATGCTTCTGGGGCACGCTGCGGGCGCTCCCGCGCTGGGCCTTCCGCAGGAGCCGCGCGCCGGCATGACCGCCCGGATCATCGCGCATCTCGACATGGACGCCTTCTACGCGTCTGTCGAGCTGCTGCGCTATCCGGACCTGAAGGGCCAGCCCGTCGTGATCGGTGGCGGCCGCCGCCATCAGCTCGTCACCGACGCCGGCGGGGCGCGACGCTATGCGACGCTCGACCGTTATGCCGGACGGGGCGTGATCACCACCGCGACCTACGCGGCGCGTGCGTTCGGCGTGCATTCCGGCATGGCCTCATGAAGGCCGCGGCACTGTGTCCGCAAGCGGTCCTGCTGCCCGTGGACTTCGACGAGTACCGGCGCTACTCGCGGCTGTTCAAGACCGCGGTCGCGGCCATCGCGCCCGTCATCGAGGACCGCGGCATCGACGAGATCTACATCGACCTCAGGATGTGCCGGGCACCCCCGCCGACGGCGGCCTCGCGATCGCGCAGGCCATCAAGCGCAATGTCACGGGCGCGACGGGTCTCACCTGCTCCATCGGGCTGGCGCCCAACAAGCTGCTCGCCAAGATCTGCTCCGACCTGGAGAAGCCGGACGGCTCACGCGCGTCACCTTCGACGATCTCCCGGCGCGCATCTGGCCCCTGCCCGCGAAACGCATCAACGGCATCGGCCCGAAGGCTGCTGCGAAACTCGCCGCAAGCGGCATCCACACCATCGGGGAGCTCGCCGCCGCGAATCCTGCGTGGCTGGTGGCGCAGTTCGGCAATGCCTACGGTCGCTGGCTCCACGACGCCGCGCACGGCCGCGACGACCGGCCCGTGGTCACCTTCCGTGAGCCCAAGTCCATCAGCCGCGAGACCACCTTTCGAGCAGGATCTTCATCCCCGTGATGACCGGCCCGCGCTCAGCGGCATCTTCACCCGCCTGTGCGAACAGGTGGCGTCCGACCTCGAACGCAAGGGCTACGTCGGGCGCACCATCGGACTCAAGGCTGCGCTACGACAACTTCAAGACCGTCACGCGCGACGTCACGCTGGACCACTACACGGGCGATGCCGCGGAGATCCGCCGCGCTGCGGGCGAGTGCCTCAAGCGCGTCGCGCTCGACCGGCGGCTGCGGCTGCTGGGGGTGCGGGTCGGGACACTGCTGCCGCGCGGCACCGAGCCCGCTGCGGCCCTTCGCGCGCAGGAAACTGCGCGCCGCTACCGTCAGGACACCGCCACGCTGCCGCTGTTCGATGCCGATTAAGGCTTGGTGGCTCATCTGGTGAGCCACTCGTGCTCTCAGACTCGTATCGCGTAGCGATTTTTTCGAGGCTACCGTGAGGATGAAACGTCTTTCTTCACCCGCCGTGTCGAGGAGATCATTCCGACACTCAGATGCTAAGGCCGTGCAGCGCGCTTTAATCCCGTCGGCCACGGCCTTTTCGGCTGGACGAGCCTTTGGTCGAGTCAAGACGCTCGCGGCCTTAGGATGCGAGTCCGATCCACCGTAGTGAACTAGGAGCAGTCTCATGGCGACACCATTGTCTCTGCAGGTCATCCGATCCTCCATTGAAGCTGGCGCGGTCGCGATACGCCGGGTCCAGCGGCTCCGACCTGCGGGGGGATCCGGTGACAAGATCTTCCCACCAACCTATGAAGGAGGAACCTACGCTCTGGAACAGCGGATCATCAATGGTCACCGCGTTCCTTGCGTGCTGCTCGACAGCGTCCAGAGCCAGGCGAACCGAATCGAATTGGCGCTCAAGGATGCCTGCTACCGCGGGAAGGATCAGGTCGCCGATATCCCGGTGGTCACCGTCGATTTCACCCAGGAAGGTCTCCCGGATGTGGGCGAAATCACGAGCCTTGATGCCCCACACCGCCTCGCAGACGCCATCCTCCGCGACAGCCTCAACGGTGACAGGAAGTTCCGCGAGAGCGAGGAAGGCCAGATCATCGACTCGGCTACCAACTCCAACGCAACCGGCTTGTTCGGTCTCTGCCCTACCGCCCTGATACTGGGGCTGTGGGACTCCGCAGCAGCCGTGCGGCGGCGGGGCCCGGGAGTGAAGTTCCAGCGGGTCCTCGTGAGCGAGATCATCGGTATCGACGTGGAAACCGGCGTACGACCTTCAAGCCGCCTCGACCCACTCGGTATCGAGCGAGAAACCAAAGAGATCTACATGACAGCCGATGGGTCCCGACTGGACTATCGACCCCGCCAAGGCTGCTAAGGACAAGGGCAAGCCCCTGCGGTGGAAGGACGGCAAGCCCAGCCAGATCAATCACGGCAACGTGACGCCCTCGCTAAAGAACGACAAGGGACAACCCCACCACGGAGGCGTCTCTCTGGGGTATGCACAACAGACAGTAGTCATCAGTTTGGCGGCCCTGCGCCGGCTGCGCTTCCCTGACGACGCGGGCGCCGTCGGCGTCGAGCGTGATCTGGTAGGGCGTTCGGCCCTGGCTATTCTGGCCATCGCAGGGCACAGTTGTCCATCGATCAAGGCTGTGACCTGCGCAGTCGCTGCCTGCTCGTGCCGGATGCAGACGTGTCGTCGCTCTGGGAAGTCGTTGATGCACAGGGCCAGTCCAAGAGTTTCTCTGCATCGGAGCCCACGACCTTGCTAGACGCGGCAATTGAGTCGCTGGCAGCCGTCGGGCTACCCGCCTGGCGGCGGCAACCTCTGGTCCTTCGACCGCGCCCCGAACTGGCGGAACTGGTACGAATCAATCGAGCGGCAGCCACCGACACACCGCCCGAGGATTGAGTCGATGCTCGCCATAGCTTGGCAATACCTGACTGGACGCGCTGTGGCAACGGACCCGACGGACCGGCGCCGCGCCGAATGGCCCCCACACCCTGACCGAGTCCTACAATCGCTGGTCGCGGCGTGGGGCGAATCCGGCGCCGACGACGGTGGACGCAGGACACTCGATTGCTCCTAGATCAACCGCCGCCCCAGATCTCTTGGTCCGCTGGAGGTGGAAGTGTCGTCCTCTCTTCCGACGTTCGTTCCTGTCAACGACGTCAGCGGATCTGGCACGGGCCCCTACCGCGAATCGCATCTTTCCCTGCTGCCCTCGAGAAGAAAGCGTACCCCGCGCTTCTTTCCGGCCGTGAAATGTTGGCGACCAGGTTTGCGCGCTGACTTGGCCTGACCTCGACGCGGCGGAGCACGCACAGGCGCTCGGGCAGCTTTGCGCCGCAGTGACCAGAATCGGACATAGCAGTTTCCCTGGTCCGCATGTGGATGCCCGCCGAGCCGCCAAGGGCTGTGCTCCACCCTGTGACGGGAATCGGCGAGCACCAATTGCGAGTAGCCGGCCCCGGAAGACTTCAGACTCTGATCGACGCCTATGCGCTGGGCGGTCCGGAGTGGCATCGACCACCGGTCGGACGTTGGCAAGCCTATGCTCGGGCCCCGGCAGACGGGGGCGCCGCCCAGGGCGAGTTCGACAAACGGCTACTGGTCCTGCGACGCACGGGAGGTATACGGCTGGGGCTATCGGACGCGCCGGCCGCGGTGGCAGCACTAAGGGGACTGCTCATCGCCGCCACCGACGCGCACCCCGCGGCCAAGCGGCTCGTGAGTGGACACGAGGCCGATGGGACGCCCCTCAAGAGCACGCATGCGGCGATCTTGCCACTTGCATTCGTGAGCGATGCCGGTCCTGGTGGAGGCGGGCGGCACGCTGACGGCCACCTGCTGGGGCTGGCTATCGCGCTACCTCGGGGGTTGGATGCGAACGCCGAGCAAGAAGTCCTGATGGGCATCGCAGGAGCGTTCCGGGGTCAACCCGGAGGCACCCGCTCCCCTGACGTTCGGCGTGCGGGGAACGGTCGAGTTCTCGCTCGATGTTCAGGAATCGCCAGCTGTGGCGCTGCGCGCAGCCACATGGGCCCGCCCCTCGACGACCTGGGCCTCGGTGACTCCCGTCGCTCTCGACCGCCTGCCGCCGAGGCGCCACGACGATCACGACTCCTGGGCGCAGGAACAGATCGCGGCCGCTTGCGACCGGCAAGGCCTGCCTTGTCCGACGCACATCGCCCTCCTGCCGGTTTCGCCGTATCTCGGTGCACCAGCCGCGAACGCGTTTCCTCCGCTGCTGCGGAAGGACGGGACGCGTCGCTGGCATATCCACACTCGAATTCGCTTTCCGATCCCGGTTGAAGGGCCGCTTGCGTTAGGTGCCGGCCGCTATCGCGGCTACGGCCTGCTACGCCCGCTGGAGAACAGTCGATGAGCCTGGGCATCGCCGATTTCAACGAGTACTTTCGCGCGGTTCACGACCACCCGCCGTTTCGCTGGCAGGTTCGCCTGTTGGAAGAAGTGCTCCAGCGTGGCTGGTGCCGGCCTGTGAGCCTCCCGACGGCAAGCGGCAAGACTGCCATTCTCGATATCGCCCTTTTTGCGCTTGCGTTACAGGCCGAACAGCCGCCCTCCGAGCGCATCTCCCCGCGCCGCATCTGTCTCGTCGTCGATCGGAGGATCGTAGTGGACGATGCCTACCGGCGCGCGCGCCGCATTGCCGCTGCCTTGAAGTCACCGGAGCATCCCATCGTGCAGCGCGTGGCAGCGCGCCTGTGGTTGCTTGGCGGCGAATCACCAGTAGACGCCGCGCTGCTCCGCGGCGGAATCTACCGCGAAGACCGGTGGGCTCGCACACCGCTCCAACCCGTGCTGATGTGCTCAACCGTCGATCAGGTAGGCTCGCGGCTTCTCCACCGAGGCTACGGCCTCTCCCCCCGAACCTGGTCGATACACGCAGGCCTGCTCGGTCACGACACGCTTGTCGTGCTGGACGAAGCACATTGCTCCCAGCCCTTTCTCCAGACCCTCGAATCGATCGCCGCACTTCGGGCACGAGCGACCGAACCACTCCCGGGGCCATGGGCGGTAGTCGGGATGACAGCGACACCGCGTGGTAACGCGGTCCCGTTTCGTCTCGATGCGGAAGATAGGGGAAGACCCCCCCCTCAAGCGAAGACTCGGTGCTTCAAAGCGGGCCCTGCTCAAGGTCGCCAGGAAGAAGGGCGACCAGGGCATCGCAGACGAAATGGTGCGGGCGATCGAACTAGGCAAGGGTCGATACGCGCGCCCGGGCACGACGACCCTGATCGTCGTCAATCGCGTCGCAGCGGCGCGTCTCATCTACGACGCCCTTTACGCTGGTCAACGCGGGCATGCAGAGCCACTCGACATGGATGTGATTCTGCTGACGGGGCGCAGCCGTCCGGTCGAACGCGATGCTGTACTCGACCGCTTTCGTGACAGGCTGATGGCCGGCCGTGAGAGGTCGGGCCTGCACGGCAGGCCTCTCATCGTCGTCGCGACGCAATGCATCGAGGTTGGCGTCGATCTCGACGTCGATACGCTGCTTTCCGAGGCGTGCCCCCTTGACAGCCTGCGTCAGCGTTTCGGGCGTCTCGACCGCCTGGGGTATTTGGGGCGGACCGAAGCGCTCGTGGTCTGCCGCCCCGAACTCGAAGGCGACGTGGCCACTCGCAACTTGCCCAAATTGCTTGATCCGGTGTACGGCGCTCCGCTGACGCACACCTGGTGGTGGCTCCAGGAACACGCCCATCCCGAGGCTGGGATCGACATTGGCACAGACGCAATGGACAGGCTGCTCGAAGCCCATCCGCCAACCGACTGCGTGCACTCGGAGGCAGGGGCGAGCCCATTCATGTTCCCCGAGTACTGCGATCTGTGGGCACAGACTGGGGCCGGTGCCCGCCGTCTCCCCCGACCCGTCGGTCTTCCTGCACGGGCCGAACGCGGGGCCACCCGAGATTGGCATGGTGTGGCGAGCAGAATCTCCACGACGCGGCCACCCGAGTGCTGGTCGGACATCGTGGCGGCCACCCCGCCTGTGGGCGGCGAAGTAATGCCCCTACCCCTGCACACCGTGAAAGCGTGGTTGAACGGCACCAGTGCAGACCCCGGAGCGGACATCGAAGGCGTTGCAGCGGTCCAAGCCGTCGAGCCCGAAGGCCCGACGAGTCGCTTGATCGCGCTTGAGTGGCGTGGGGCGGAGGGCAGCCGGATCGTGACAGCCGGCGATCTCCGCCCGGGTAGCACGCTGGTCGTCCCGTGCAGATGGGGCGGCGCCGATGAAATGGGATGGTCAGGCCGCCGCGGCGATGTACCGCGCGATCTCATGGAAATCGCACGCTTGGCCGCAAACCGTACCCCGGTGCTTCGAATCCACCCGGCCTGCTCTCTCCACGCACCCGATGTTGCCATCTGCGATTCGTGGTCGGATCTTGTACAGATCGTCGCGGACGACCCGGAGGGAATCCCGTCCGAGCGCGAATTGCGAAAGCTTGTGGCGAGCCGCTTGCCAGCATGGGCCGAACAACCATGCTCGCCGGGCGTGTGCCAGACGCTCCACGCGCTCATGACGGACGGAACCGCCATCCGCGTCCGGGCCCACCCAAGCGGAACTGGCCTGGTTGTATCCGGCCACCGAAGACTTGCCGATGCCGCGCGCGACTTCAGCGACGAGGACGATCAGTCCAGCGTGGCGTCCGTGGGCAGTCTGCCACTGGCAGACCATCTCGAGGACGTCCGAGCGCACGCCAGGCGGATCGGAATCTTCGCAGGACTGCCAAGCCCGCTCGTCGAAGCGCTGGCCTGCGCTGGCTACCTGCACGATCTCGGAAAAGCCGATCCCCGGTTCCACGCTTGGCTCGTCGGCGGGGATTGGCGACTGGTCGATCCGAATTGCCCGCTCGCGAAGTCAGACAGAGTTCGCGCGGGCAGGGCGAGCGAGGCCGCCCGGAGGCTGGCGGGCTACCCGCCCGGCGGGCGCCACGAACTGCTGTCCGTTCGACTCGCCGAAAGCGCCCCCGAGTTGCTTCCGGAGCGCAGTGAACTTCGCGATCTCGTCCTGCATCTGGTTGCGAGCCATCACGGTCATTGTCGGCCGTGGGCGCCTTGGGTAGAAGACGTTCGTCCGATTGATGTTCACTACCGCCACGGTGCCGTAAACACCGTCGCCAACACCGCCACAGGACTCGAACGCCTGGACAGCGGCGTCTCCGCCCGGTTCTGGCGCCTGATACGACAGTACGGGTGGTGGGGCCTCTCCTTTCTAGAGGCATGCATGCGACTGGCGGACCATCGCGCAAGCGAGCGCCCTGGAACTGAACTTCTGGAGGACTCCTTATGAGTACCAGTGAGATCCTTTGCGGCGGACTCGACGGGAGCGACCCATTGACCATGCTTGCGAGCATGGGTCTGTTCGGCATCGCTGATCGCGCAGGTTTCGCGCGCCGTCTGTCGTGGCGTTGGGTCGGGGGCTGGCGCCCCGTGCTGGAATCGAACGCCACATCCGGCGACATTGTTGACGCAGTCGTCGAGGCGCTTGTGGGTCGGGAAACGGCAGCGGCCCGCGCGGCGCTCGAAGCCGACCATGTCAAGCTAGTCCGCACGCAAGACCTCGTTCAAGCGGCGGAAGCCCGATTTCGTGCCGCAGGTGGGCCCGAAGAGGTGCGAGAGGCAAGGGCGGAAATCGCGGCGCTCAAGGCCCGCGCCGTCGAACTCAAGAAGGACATCCGAGCCCGCAATACGCTTTTGGACATGTCCGTTGCTGAGGCGGTTGGACAGCGACATCCAGTCACGATTGACGCGCTGCATCTCGACGACGCAGCAACTAACGGTCTGAGTCGCTCGCGTCTCGTTGAACTAGCCAGTGCGGAGTTGCCGGCTCCGTACCTCTGCGGCCTCGCCTGCGATACGAATCTGCCAGCAAAGAAGAAGGTGGTTGTGGGTCGCACTCATCTGAGCTTTTCCAACGGCGGCTCTGGCAAGATGCTTCTCAAGGACTTTGCCGCGCTCGCCGGGCCGCGTCACCGCCGACCGTGTCGATGATGCCGTCTTCGGCAACGGCATGGTTCTGGACGACATCACGGGGCTAGGATGGGACCCTGCGAGTCAGCGCTCCTACGCACTACGGTTCGACAACCCGGAGAATGAAGTTCGTTGCCAGGTCGTACATCACGCCCTCGCCTTCTTCGGCCTAGCATGTTTCCCTGTGTTGCCACTGTCCAACGACCGGGCCACCGTGGGCGTCTATCGCGTTCCGGTCCATGCCGCCACGCAGATCGAAGACGCCGAAGGGGACGACGACAACGAGCCGACTGGCGCAGGCGTGGCCACGCAAACCCATGGAACCTCGGAGTACCTATGCTGGCCCATATGGGAATGTCCCCTCTCGTTCGATGAGGTGCGCGCCCTTCTCGCTCGACAGGAACTGGCCCAACCGCATCCAGCCGCCGACGCATGCCAGACCATCGGGATCGTGAGCATCATGCGCAGCCGGCGTTTCACGCTTAACAAGCGTTCTTACTTCGCACCAGCCAAGCCCGTTTTTTGACCGTGGACGACAACACCCTCGAGCGATGGAATGCTCACCGTGGATGCGTTGCATCAATTTGCCTACTGCCCGCGCCGAGCCTTCCTCATGCACGTCGAGGGCTTGATGGCGCACAATGCGTACACGGAGGACGGGCGACGCGTGCATCGCCGAATTGATCGTGTCGATCACGCGCTTCGACGCCCCGGACCACGAGAACAGGAGTGATCCCGACGACGATGATCCTCCGGCGATTGCCCGCTCGGTGACGCTGAGTGACATAGATCTCGGCCTTACCGGAAAACTCGATCTCGTCAGCACCGACGGAAACGAAGCCGTACCCGTGGAAACCAAGCGCGGACAAGTTCCGGAGAACCCCGAGCGGAGCTGGGAACCGAGAGGGTTCAAGTGATGGCTCAAGGCCTGCTCCTCGCGCACATGGCTGGAAGTCCGACCACGGGTTTCTGTATTTCGCGGGCTCTCGACGTCGTGTCGAAGTCACGTTCACACCGGAACTCGAAGCCCGGACACTTGACCTGTTGCGTGCGGCTCGAGCCCAGCGTAACGAGACACGTATTCCCGATCCGCTCGAAGACAGCCCGAAGTGCAGCGGGTGTTCGGTGGCCGGTTTGTGCTTGCCGGACGAGACCATCGCCCTGCGGCATGTGCCGCTCGACCCCGTTGCCCCATCTGTTCGACGCCTCTATCCGCCTCGAAACGACGCATCTCCGCTCTACATCCAAGAGCAGGGATGTTGGGTGGGCACACGAAAAGGTACGCTCGTGGTAAGGAAAGACGGTGAGACTCTCGCGGAAGCGCGACTCAAGGACATTGACCATCTTGTGACTGAACCGCCCCGGGTTTCCCGGAGAGCTCCGGGTCTGAGTCAGGCCGCCTTAGCAGGCTGTTGAATTTCTCGTGATCCCTGCAACCGAGAGCCCCAGATATGAGCACCCGGAATGAGCGTTTTCCAACAGTCGCTCCCTCGGAGTTCGGGGCGACGGTGCGCAGTGACGAGGCTGATCGACGAATCGATCATCACTTCAGGCGCGTTTTTCCGTCCTTGCGGCCCTCACGAAGCCGTACTTCCCATCAGATTTCGCATTCGGACGAGGTTGTAGCCCGTCATCGTCAACACGAACTGGAATCCGACCCGTTCAAAGCCCCTGAGCTTCGTCTTGCGCATCTGTCCGATCGTCTTCGCCCAGCCGAAGACCTCCTCGATACGTTTACGGACGCGCTGACTCGCTCGGTAAGTGTCGTGACGGGTTGTCCGTCCATCTATGGCAGATCCACCTCGTCTTGTGTCATTGCAGGCTTACGTGCGGCGCAATTCGAAGCGAGCGGAGCTGGTCGACGAAACCGCGAGTGTCGTAGCCCTTGTCCGCGGCGAGCGACTTTGCCTTGGCCTTCGCCTGAATCATCGCTATCGCCGCGTCGCGCTCTGCGGTCCCCTTGGCATGGCCCAGCGTGGCCGCCGCCACCAGGCAGTTGCGGTTCTCCATCAGCACGTGCCCACTGAAGCTCGGCAGAGCGGGGTGGGCATCGCTCTTTCGGGCCAGCATGGCATCTGGATCAGTGCGCGAAGCGTGCGTCTTGTTGCTCCGACGTTCGCCTCGAAAGTCGCGGCCGGCATTTCTCCCGACGCCGTCGGCGTTATCGTCGTCACTTCCGTCCTTGCGTCGAACGCTCTTCTGGGAGGCCCACGCCTCAATCAGTGTTCCGTCGACGCTGAAGTGCTCGTCGGAGGTCAGCCCCGCATCCTTGGCCTGGGCGAAGAATCTCCTCGAAAAAGCGCTTCGCGAAACTCTCCTCGAACAGCCGTTCCCGGTTCCTTCGAGAACGTCGAGTGATCCCAGACCGGATCATCAGTGTTCAGCCCGATGAACCAACGGAACAGCAGGTTGTAGTCCAACTGCTCCATCAGCAGCCGCTCGCTGCGGATGGTGTAGAAGATCTGCAGCAGCAGCGCCCGGAACAGCCGCTCCGGGGCGATCGAGGGTCGGCCTCGTCGGGAATACACCTTGTCGAACTCAGGCGACATCCGCTGCAACGCCGCATCCACCATGGCGCGCACGGTGCGAAGGGGATGATCTGGCGGCACCCGCTGCTCCGGCGAGACGTAGCTGAACATCGTCGATTGGGTCTGGTCGCCACCACGCATCGCCGCGCACCTCAGTGCAGGAAGGTTGCGTGTTGGATCGCCAAGAGTGAGTCCGGTTCGATTTTTTCAACAGCCTGTTAGCCGACTCCTGTTGCTGCAGATAGTACGACTGCTCGAACTCCGCCGGCGGAATGTCACCGATAGGCCACAGGAGCCGTCGGTGGTTGAACCAGTCCACCCATTCCAACGTGGCGTACTCCACCTCGTCGACCGTCTTCCAGGGGCCGCGTGGATGGATCACTTCGGTCTTGAACAGGCCGATGATGGTCTCGGCCAGCGCGTTGTCGTAGGAGTCTCCCACGCTGCCGACGGAAGGGTTGGCGCCAACCTCGGCCAATCGCTCCGAATACCGAATCGACAGGTATTGCGATCCTCTATCCGAGTGGTGGATGAGTCCCTCTGCGCCGGAGCGCGACCACAGTGCCTGTTCGAGCGCATCGAGGACCAGATCTGTGCGCATGGAGCTGGCCACCCGCCATCCGACGATCCGTCGTGCGAACACGTCCACGACGAAGGCCACGTAGACGAATCCCGACCAGGTCGCTACGTACGTGAAATCCGCCACCCAGAGCTGATCCGGCCGCTCGGCCCGGAACTGGCGCTTGACCAGATCGGCGGGGCGCTCGGCGCTCGCGTCCGGGATCGTGGTTCGGCAGCGACGGCCGCGCCGAACGCCCTGCAGGCCCGCCGACCTCATGAGTCGGGCCACCCGTGCAGCGTGCCACGGGATGCCCTCCCGGCGCAACTGCAGCCAGACCTTGCGTGCCCCGTACACCTGGAGGTTCTCGCTGTGCACTCGTTGGACCTGTCCGATGAGTTCAGCGTCCCGACCGCGCCGTGGCGCGACCGGCCGTCGACCCGCTTGCTGTGCCTTGTGCTCGTAGTAGACCGACGGGGCGATCGGCAACATTGCGCAGATCGGCTCGACCCCATATTGGTCACGATGCTCGTCGATGAACGAGACCATCACTTCGGTCGGCGGTCGAGCTCCGCCTGCGCGAAATACGCCGAAGCCTTGCGCAGGATCTCGTTGGCCCGTTTCAACTCCCGGTTCTCCCGCTCAAGCTCCTTCAGACGCTGAGCCTCGCTGCTGGTCAACCCGGGGCCTTGCCAAGGTCACGCTCTGCCTGCCGCACCCACTTGCGCAACGTCTCGGCGGTACAGCCGATCTTCGCCGCGATCGAACCGATTGCCGCCCACTGCGAATCGTGTTCGTCCTGATGCTCCAGCACCAGTCGAAACCGCCCGCTCCCGTACTTCCGGCGAATACCTTGTCTGTGTCTTCATGACTCCATCCTCTCAAGAATTGGAGTCTCCGGAAATCCCGGGGCGGTTCAGTTCCGGGCTGCGGAGCCAGACGCAACGTTGTCTTGAGTTCTCGCGCGCTGTCGTGGCAGCGAAGGTCTCGAATCAGAGAACGCTCCTCTTGAGAAACGGCACGCCAAGGCCGCAGTCCGCCCTCGATGCCCTCGGAAACCTCCAGACATCCGTTTCCGCCGGCGCCGCAACAGACTCACTACTGGGTTTGGAGGGAGCGGCCGCCCGGCATTACTTCCAGGCGTTCCCGTCAATGCTGAAGACGCCAGAGTTCGCAGTTCGATTCGTCGAGGCGGGAAGGGCACGGCGCCCGCCGCCAGATCCTGTCAACGCTTGCCTGTCGTTCGGGTATGCACTTCTCGCTAAGGACTGCACGGTTGCCCTTGGCCGCCGTCGGACTTGATCCGTTCTGGGGCCTGTACCACAAGCCCCGTCACGGTCGCCCTGCCCTTGCTCTGGACCTTATGGAGGAGTTTCGGCCTCTGATTGTCGATTCGGCAACGATCTCGGCCTTCAACACCGGAATGCTCACTCTTCGCGACTTCACGATTGGTGCCACGGGGTGCCTCTTGAAGGATACGGGGCGCAAAGCATTCATTCGTGCATTCGAATCTCGCATGGAACAATTGGCCACCCACCCCTTGCTTGGGTACAAGGTGAGCTGGCGGATCATGATCCGATTGCAGGCGAGGCTCTTCGCGCGTTGGCTGAGAGGCGACATCCCTGCCTACTCGGGCGTGACCACGCGGTGACCGAGCGTCGTCGTTACCTCGTCACCTACGATATCTCCGAGGATCGTCGGCGAAGTCAGGTCTTCGAGGCTTGCCGGCAACAAGGAGATCACACCCAGTACTCCGTCCTTTCTCGCAGAGTTCAACGAACGTGAGTTGGTGCGCTTCCAGGCTCAGCTGGCTGATCTGATCCACCACCAAGAAGACCAGATTTTGATTGCTGACCTCGGCCCCGCTCACCACGAGGCTGGCCAGATCATTGCCAGCCTTGGAAGGCCCTATGAACCACCCACGCGCGTCATTGTGGTCTGACACGCAGCCCCCATCCCGAGGGTCGAGCGGCGCAGTGCTTACGCCCAATGCGTCGGCACTCGCGACGATTGATTCGTATGGATTTTTCTGCACGACTTCCATGAAAGCTCAACCACTGCGGATTGCCTGGCAAAGGGGCGCTCGCGAAATCTCGCGCAAGACATTGCAGCGAAAGACATAATTGCGACCGCGGTTTCCGCGACCAGCAGGTCGCGGCCTCATTGAAGCCCCGTATTGACCAAGGCCGGGGTTCGTGACGGCGCCAGGTTTCCGCGACCAGCAGGTCGCGGCCTCATTGAAGCAACGCCCTGGCGGCGGCGATGCACGGGTCCACGCCGTCGTTTCCGCGACCAGCAGGTCGCGGCCTCATTGAAGCCGGGAGTTAGCGCGCGATTCGTTGTTGAGGCAGCGCGTTTCCGCGACCAGCAGGTCGCGGCCTCATTGAAGCACATTCGTTCCCGCCGTGACGGTCTGCTCAGAAGACGTTTCCGCGACCAGCAGGTCGCGGCCTCATTGAAGCATAGGCCGCTGGAATCTCGTCTGTGCCGGCCTCGCCGGTTTCCGCGACCAGCAGGTCGCGGCCTCATTGAAGCAACGCCTGGGCCGCTGCCACACACGGGTCCACGCCGTCGTTTCCGCGACCAGCAGGTCGCGGCCTCATTGAAGCATCGACTCCCTCGACTGGCTTGAGCCGCTGATATGGTTTCCGCGACCAGCAGGTCGCGGCCTCATTGAAGCATGGAAGCGGCCGACGAAGTACCGCTCACGCAAGCGATGGTTTCCGCGACCAGCAGGTCGCGGCCTCATTGAAGCAACCTACAAGAATCGCCAGCAGGCTTCGGCCACACTCGTTTCCGCGACCAGCAGGTCGCGGCCTCATTGAAGCCAATCTCCGCCCTGCGCACGGCGCGCGTGATGTAGGGTTTCCGCGACCAGCAGGTCGCGGCCTCATTGAAGCGAGCAGGGCCTTGTGGCAGCGCTTGTGGATGCCCGAGTTTCCGCGACCAGCAGGTCGCGGCCTCATTGAAGCACGGCATCGCGCGGCAAGGTCGTGAGGGCCGAGCCTATGTTTCCGCGACCAGCAGGTCGCGGCCTCATTGAAGCCTTCGGTACGCGCATCTCGCGCCCGACTACCTCGCGCCGTTTCCGCGACCAGCAGGTCGCGGCCTCATTGAAGCATTGCGTAGTCGGCCAGCGACGCCCGGGATGGCGACGACGTTTCCGCGACCAGCAGGTCGCGGCCTCATTGAAGCTTTCGTTGGGTCCGCGCCGCACAGTTCGACGGCAGGTTTCCGCGACCAGCAGGTCGCGGCCTCATTGAAGCGCGTCCGTCAGTTGCGCTTGAGCACTGACGCCGGTGAGTTTCCGCGACCAGCAGGTCGCGGCCTCATTGAAGCCTGTCGCGGTAGTCGCCATCCGGCGAGGCCGACCAGTTTCCGCGACCAGCAGGTCGCGGCCTCATTGAAGCCTGTCGCGGTAGTCGCCATCCGGCGAGGCCGACCAGTTTCCGCGACCAGCAGGTCGCGGCCTCATTGAAGCCAATGGATGGACATCGATCCCTCGTTCGCTCTGACCGTTTCCGCGACCAGCAGGTCGCGGCCTCATTGAAGCTCGTTGATCCACTTCAGGCCGTCCGCGTCGATGCTGTGTTTCCGCGACCAGCAGGTCGCGGCCTCATTGAAGCGGCTACGACCGGCACGCCTGCCCTCACTGCGGCGGGGGTTTCCCGCGACCAGCAGGTCGCGACCTCATTGAAGCGTGCTGGTCGAGCTTGACCTGCCCGACGGCGTGCTGCGGGTTTCCGCGACCAGCAGGTCGCGGCCTCATTGAAGCACGCCAGGCCAGACGAGCCTACCAACGTGGGCTGCGACCACGATCAGCCCGCGCCGCGACTGCGCCTGCGCCAGTGCCTGCGCGAGCTGCGTGACCGCGAGCGCGTAGTTCTGGCTGCGGTTGTAGCGGCTGATCACGTAGAAGTTGTCGAGACCGAGCCACACTTCCGGCCCCTGCTCGCCCTCGAACAGGAGCACCGCGGCGCGCTCGCCTTCCTTCAGCGGCCGGTCGGCCTGGATGCCCGCCTGTTCGAGCACGGCGCGGTCCGCCGTCGGGCGGATGCCCTGGGCCACGAGCTCGTCGAGCGCCTTGCCGGGTGCGGCGCGCGCGCGCAGCGCGACGTCCGCGCCGAGCGTCCAGCCGAAATTGCGGAAGTAGTTGGCGACGCTGCCGATCACGTCCTCGGGGCTGCCCCACAGGTCGATGCGGCCGTCGCGATCGAAGTCCACGGCGTGCTTGCGCAGGCTGGAGGGCATGAACTGCGGCCAGCCCATCGCGCCGGCGTAGGAGCCCTTCACGACGAGCGGATCCACGATGCCGTCGCGGGCCAGCAGGACGAGTTCCTCCAGCTCGCTCTGGAAGTACTCGACCCGCGGTCGCCTTCGAACGCGAGCGTGACCAGGGCGTCGAGCACGCGATAGGTGCCCGTGATCCTGCCGTACACGGTCTCCACGCCGACGATGGCCACGATGAACTCGGGCGCCACGCCGAACGTGTCGCGGGCCCGCTCCAGCGTGCGGGCGTTCGCGTTCCAGAAGGCGACGCCGCCATCGATGCGGGAGCGGTTGAGGTATACGCCGCGGAACTGTTTCCAGGGCCGTGCCGTGCCAGGGGTCGCCATCGACTGCAGCACCCGCGGTTCGATCCGCGCCTCCATGAGCAGCGCGTTGACGCGCACGCCGTCGAGATCGTGCTTCTCCGCGATCCGGTCGACGAAGGTCAGGCATGTCGGAGCGCAGGCGCGGCGGGAACTCGTAGGCCGACGCGGCCACGGACCACGCACCCATCGAAGCGAGGAAACGCCGCCGGGGGAAGCTCACGGCAGCGCGCGGTCGATGGTGATGGTGACGCCCTGCGCGCCGACGGCGGACGGGGCCGACCTGGCCTTCCAGTCGCCGCTGGCGGGCATCGGCGTGCCGGAACGCGAGACCCGCGCGCTGACCACCACCTGCCCGGCCGCGGACAGTGCCGGTCCGCCGGCCATTGCGAGACTGTCGTCCAGCACGAAATCGAAGGGAAGATCCTTCACCTGTTTGCGGATCACGGCGAGCGGCATGCGCGGCCCGTCCGCCGCGCGCGCGAAGACGAACACCGTGTCCTCCTGTTTCACCTGGTCCCGCAGTTCGGGCGCGATGGCGACCCGGCCTGGATGCCGGGGCCCGGCGCGGCGGGCCGGTCGCCCTGCGCGAGCCCGGCCTTCGCCTCGTCGATGCCGCTCTGCACTGCACGCGCATAGTCGGACCCGGGCGGGGCCAGAGAGAGCAGCCGCTGCCAGTAGTCGATGGCCTTGGCGAAGTCCTTGCCTTCGAAAGCTGCGGTGCCCAGCAGCGCCAGCGCCTTGTCGCTGCGGGCATCGAGTTCCAGTGCTCGCTGCGCCGCCTTCAGCGCCTCGCCTTCGATGCGCCCGCCCTGGGAGAGCGCGATCGTCTCCGCATAGTCGGCCATCAGGCTGGCGTCACCGGGCACGAGCGCCACGGCCTTCGCGAAGGCCCGGACCGACTGGGGCAGCTTGTCGAGCGCGCGATAGGAACGGGCGAGCATCACCCAGCCCTTGGGGTCCCCCGGGTTCTCCTGCATGCGCTGGGCGAGCTTGCCGGTGAGCTCGATCATCTTGGCCCGCTCGGCCGCGTCCTCCTCCGACATGCCCGAGACGCTGGACGGGATCGAACGCCGCGGGCGTGCCGGCGAGCCTGTAGCCTGCGATGGCCACCACCGGAATGAGGACCGCCAGCACGATGGCTCCCACGCGGCCCGACTTCGGCGCCGCGGCGGCGTCCTTCGCGGCCCGCAGATCCTCGGCCAGCCGCTGCTCGATCTCGGCCCGGGCGGCCGCGTGCTGATCCGGAGAAAGCGTGCCCTGCTGGAGATCACGCTCCAGCTCGAGCAGCTGGTCCCGGTAGATCGAGACGTTGGCGGCATCCTGGGTCACCGTGGCGGCGGGCGCACGGCGCAGCAGCGGCGGCAAGACGAGTCCGAGGGCCACTGCCACGAGCAGGGCGGCAAACAGGGCGAAGGTCAGCATCGGGGCGGTGCGATCCCCGGGCCAGTGCAGCCGTCGCAGCGCCGGGGAGATCATGGGCAAACCGCGATTATCCCCGAATCCACCGGGACCGGACCGTCCTTCCAGGGAGCAGACTTCCCCGTACGGCATTTCGGAGCCGGTGTGTGACTTTCTCACTTGAGGTGACGCGCAGCCGCCGCCTACGATGCCTGGGGAGTCGCGCGTCCGATGAAAGCGGGCCGCCGGCCCGTTCCAGCAACCGACAGGGCGCGTGACGCGACCGGGGAGGAGACATGACCTGCAGTGCTCGTTCGTTTCGTGGCGCCCGATTTGCCGCGCTGGGCGCGCTTGCGCTCGGCCTCGCCGGCCCGGCCCAGGCCATCTCGGTCGGTGCAGTCCAGACCTTCGAGGACGGATCGACCGGCGGCTGGTTCACCGGCGCGGCCTCGCCCGAGCCCGTGAAGAATGTCGATTCCGGCGGCCCGCAGGGCGCCGGGGACGCCTATCTGTTCGCGCAGTCTGCAGGCGGCAGCGGTGCCGGGAGCCGGCTGGTGGTCATGAACGAACGCGACTGGAAGGGCGACTTCGCGGGAGCGGGCGTGACGGGCATGCGCCTCGACGTGCGCAACTTCGGCACTTCGGACATCGTGCTTCGCCTGCGGCTGGAGAGCAGCGCGGGCGCCGCCCTATCGTCGGCGGGCGTGACCTTGCCGTCCGCGTCGGGATGGACGACCGTCCAACTGTCCCTGGATGCCGCCGACCTCGTCGCGAGCGGCGGCGACGTCGGGTCGATCCTGTCCGACGTCACGCTGGTGCGTCTCTTCCACGGCCCGTCCGCATCGTTTCCCGGCCCCGCCTCCGTCGCCTTGCTCGGCATCGACAACGTGACGGCCGTGCCCGAGCCGGACGGCCGCTGGCTGTCGGCCGCGGGGCTGTGCGTGCTCGCCGGCTTCCTGGGTACCCGCCGCCGGACCGCCGCGACACGCGCCGTCCGCTGACCGGCCCCCGCCCGGGACGGCGCGAGCCGTCAGGGCTTTCTCGCCCGGCGCACGCCGGGCGAGTCTTTTCGGGCTGCGCGTTCGCTGCCCGGCAGCGGCAGGGCCGTCTGGTACTTCACCTGTTTCAGCGCGACGCTGGACTGCAGGTTGCCGATTCCCGGCACGCGCGACAGGAAGTTGACGATGAACTCCTGCAGCGCCGCGAGATA